>CAIGRB010085688.1:65313-103737 GCA_903798255.1 Fraxinus quadrangulata | reverse complement strand
AAAAAAAAAAAAAAAAAAAAAAACCTTCCTTTCTTGTGTTCCTTCCCTTTTATTTCAGACTTTCTTTCCCTGTTTGTATTTTGAGCAGTAACTCCATTAATTATCCCACCTCATCCAGCAGATGTTCCCTCTTCCCCGTCCTTTGTGTGTTTGGAAGTATCATTGTTTTGTAATAGTAGAAGATCCCTCTGATTATGTCATAGGTTGTTGTATTCATGATAAGTTTTGCTTTGATAAGCAGTATATTTAGGTCATGTCATGAATTGAAAAATAAACCAGGAATCATCGAGAACAAGGAAGAACAGCAAGAATTATGATTGGTTGTTACGTACAGAAGGTAGGTCATATTCCGATAACAATGTAGATGTAGTGCTTTTTCTTTCTAGTCACAGGATTTATCACTTTTGTAATGTAGTTATAAACTAATTGTTTATTGGACACGAGCTATACTATTATTTTTCTCTCTTCTTTTCAATTATATTTTTCAATAAAATAATATTATACGCAAATTCAAAGTTCCCTCTAATATGTTTTCCTATTTCTATCTTGATAAGGACTTCAACTGAATCCCCTCCTACCTCCCTCTCCACCGACTTCTAGAGTAGCCTCAAATTCCATTGGACACACTGTTAGTCATCCTGGAGGCTATAGTTAGTTTAATATTTCTTTTTCTTCGTAACTTAATTTTTTGGTAGCTTTTTAGTTTGTTTTGAATTGAATGTATTCTCCTGTCACATTACCGAACAAGGTGAAATTGTTTGAAAAGAGACGTTAGACCGTGGTTCTGAGTAAAAGAAAATTACTCTAATTATTAAGTTGTGGAGCCTAATTCTTGCTGCTCCGTGAAGTCAGTACGCGGATTGATCTTCGCAGTGAGGTCGCCTTGGGTTGGAAGGGGGTAGGAAGCTAAGAAGCACAAATATGGATACGTAATTCGAATACGATATGTATACGATACGGGCACATAATTCTTCGCAGTGAAAAAAATTAGAATACGCGGATACGTGTTATAAAATTCATCATAATTTCTAAAAAATATTAAAACCGAAGCATAATAATAAAAATAAAATAAAATACTAAAACATTTTATCTTAATCATTAATTGTTCCAACTTCATTTTTTTCAACATCATCAACATCAACTTCTTCATTATCATTAAAAATATATTTCTCCAACTCTAGCTCATCTAGTGATAGATTAGCAACCTCAAACAATCCAACACCTAGTCTCCTATAATGTCCCACATTTTGGATTCTCTTTTTGAATAGAGATCTATTTTTCTTGATAAAAGACATAGATTGCTAAGAATGAAAATCAATTTTTCAGCTTTTTATGGAGTTATTTTATTCCTGACTCATAGAATACACAAAATAATACGTACTCCAATTTCTTTCAGCACAAGATGAAAAGAAGGCCGTTCTACAAGTTTTATGCAATGTTTTGAAGCAAAAATGTATGTGAGTCATGAAGTAGTCATAAGGTCTATGAATCCATATTATACCGATTACTGATAGAATCAAACTCATCAATAGCATTCTTGTTCACGTGTCCTAATGTATCTGATTCATACCGAGAATAATTAAAAAATATAAAACAATTAAAAAATACCTATTGAAAAATTTAAAAATATAAAATAATTAAAAAACGTGTATCCGATACGTATCGAAGGGTATCGAAGAATATTCAAGCTTGAATACGTATCGGATATGGATACTTAATGAGTTTACATGTATCCATGCTTCTTAGGCAATAAGTCCCACCTCTCAAGGGTGCACGGGACGAAGCTCTCTGACCAAAATTTCATTATGGGCAGTTTAGGAATTTGTGTCTCAAATTTCATTTTAATAATTTAAGTTTTTGTAAATTTCGGGTTTGTCCTAATTTGTCTTATAAATAGGGAGTCTTCATTGAGCTTTTCAATCACCGTCGTAAAAGAGAGAAAGAATGATTAGAGAAGATTGGTGTGCAATTTTCTCTTGTAAGCTTCTTTTCTTCATAGTGAATTACTACCGTGGTTGAAGACGACGTATTCTTACATTAATGCGAACTTCTATAAATTTTGTGTATCTTTATTTCTTTCTACTTATTGATTGCTTTTGGTGGAATAGAATTAGGCCTTGTGATTCTCAACACTAATTGGAAGGATCTTGTTGTCTTACTTATTATTTACTATGGCTTATATTTAACCATATCAAGTTTTATTTGTAGTTTTTGAGTACTGATTATTTTCAAGTACTCGTTATGCTCTCAAGTTCTTGATGACAAACAAAGTTGCCCATACTTCAATATGACTTTGGCTGTATGCTTTATTGCAAACACGGGCAATTTAATATGTAGATTTATGCAATTTTGTGTTGTACTTGACATTGCATATTCCCACTTCATCTCATGTACTAACCAAATAGTGTGATATATGATAGTTCCAATGCTTAAATCTAAAATGAGCCCCAAAAGAGCATATCAAGCAAACAGATTTGTCAGTTAGACTTGATATCCATAGCGCCTTATTCCTTCCTCTTAGTCAATGGCGAGTCAGTGGTTGATGTTGCATATTTCCTTTGGTATATGAACCGAAGAAATGAGTTTCGATGTTGCAGGGAATAGGATTATGGACCTATTATGGAAATTGATTGGGTAGATGAAGGACTATTAAATTTCCTTTTGATGTGTCACAATAATAATTTCTTATCTGAACCTTCATTTGTTGGTAATCAAGTGCTTTATTTGCATCCTCGCCCCTATTCTGAACTGTGTGCTTAGCTTGGCCGACCTATTCTCTTAATGAATGCCATTTTATGTCAAAATCATAAGGATGGCAGATCTTCAGATCATTATTGATATGCAGGCAAGAGGAAATAATTTGTTCTAAGTGGCATTTACTACGATGGCCTGTATAGCTTTGAAATCTTTATAAAGTGTCATTAAATTTGTTCAATTTGAAATATAAGTGAAATGAGTCGTAATTACCACAAGCATTTTGATTTATTAGAAGGCTATTAGGATTTGTATTATGATTGAATGAAAAAGAAAAAATAGTAAACTCGTGTCCTTATTCTATTGATAAGAATTTGGAGCATGACAAATCATGCATAGAAAATGTTATTTAGCTCTTGTTTGATTTTGATTCTTTGATAGTCACTTCTCTCCTACACTCATTTTCAACCACATATTCTCAAATTTAAAAAAAAAAAAAAACAATTTTCACGTTTCCTCATAACATTTCCTTACTTTTTAACCACACATCCACCAAAAAATTGCTTTTCATAAAATCTTTATCAAACAACGGCTTAGTTGCGTTGTTCGTTATTTTTACATATGAACTTTTTAACTATTATAAATTTTTTATTTTTTTTATTTTTTACTTTTGAAAATTATTGTAATAGTGCCACTTTAGGAGAAATCAATGCAAGAACGTCAATTCAAATCACTTTCTTACGAAACAAACAATAAAATAACTTAAATCATATTAATTATCCATATGTTTGTTTTATGCCTCTTAATTCTGTATTGTCAATTGCATAATGTTTAGAAACTTATGAAGACCATTGAAGAGTACGTCAGTTCAACACCACAGATAGAAGAGAATGGAGGTATTGTACTTGGATCCAAAAGAACTACTGCATTTCTAGTGGATAAAAAGACTGGAAGTATTATCAATACATATAGTGCTTCTGATTCACCAGCCGCAATGCAGAGCAGTGAAAATGGTTTCTTCTATAATACCACTGTTGATGAGCAGGTTCAGTCAAGCTCTGACATAAGGACTGATCAGAAACGGCTTTACATCACTAGGACAGATTATAAGTTGACATCATTTATTCCGAACTCGAACAAAGTTTTGTGGAACATGACTGTTGCTGAGATTGGTGCTGCTTTTCTCTGTCCAGAGGTTGAAGAGTCACTTGAGCAGAGTACTTCGGATTCAGACTCTTCTGAACCTAGTCTTCCTTTTACTATGCCATTGAATTGTCGATCAAGAGCTCGCGTCTATCGCTTTCGTGCACACAATATATTTGAACCCTTCTCCAGGCATAATTGGCTGCCAGAGCCTCATGGTCAAGATCTCATGCTTCCAGCACCAAAATCAGATGCTCTTCCTTCACAACCAAATATTGATAAAGTTCTTGAACTTCTTCCTTCATTGCGCAATAATGATAAAATTCTGGACGTGCATTACCCCCGGGACCCTAAGGCTGTTCCCCCTTTTCAAATGTTGGATGATGAGAGTCGAAAATCTCATGTACAAGATGTGAAATTGCCATCAAATGATGGTTCTATGCTGTTTCCTGGCAACTTCAGCTCATTCCAGCTCATTCTTTTTTCTATTAGTCTTCTAGCTTTTGTTGTCTACCATTATAATCTGATCACTGTGGAAAAAGTAAAGTTGATTGCTCAGCCTTCTTATGTTACTGCTGTAAACATACCTTCGAAAAGGAAGAAACCTCGGAGATCTGGGAAGGGCAGAATAAACAGTGAGAAAATGGTCAAAGAAGAAAAATTGGTTAATAACACTTTCAATGACTTTCTGAACCTAAATCAACTGAATTCTTACATAGATGGACGCACCATTGGTAAGTTCTTTGTCTCAAGCAAAGAGATTGCAAAAGGTAGCAATGGTACCATAGTCGTTGAAGGGATTTATGAAGGCCGCCCAGTTGCCGTGAAACGCCTTGTGAGGGCCCATCATGATATCGCCTCTAAGGAAATTCAAAATCTTGTCGTGTCTGACCAACATCCAAATATTGTCAGATGGTACGGAGTGGAGCAAGACCAAGATTTTGTGTATCTTGCACTAGAGCGCAGTGCTTGCAGCTTGAATGATCTTATTCATATATATTCAGAGTCCTCTATTGATGTAATTGTTAGCAAAAACATGGATTCAGAGTTTTTGACAGAGTATAGGGTCCATTTGGAATCTATAAAAGGCACTATGCAGGAGGTTGAACTGTGGAAGGCAGATGGCTATCCTTCACCCGTATTGTTGAAGCTGATGAGGTTATTAAATGTTCTACATAACACTTTTACCCGAAAAAGAACTCCTAAAGAACGCACTGCCCTTTTATACCCTTCTAACTTTTTTCCTTTTCTTTTTTCAATTCAAAATTTAATCCTATTCGAAAACAGGGATGTGATATGTGGACTTGTACATCTCCATGAATTGGGAATTGTCCATCGCGATTTGAAGCCGCAAAATGTGTTAATATTCAAAGATAGATCTTTTTCTGCGAAGCTTTCTGATATGGGTATCAGTAAACGCCTTGTTGAAGACACATCTTCATTGGGGCATCATGCTACAGGTAAAGCGTATGAATCTTGGTCCGATTGACTCTCTTTTTGTGGAAATCATGATTGTATGTAGATCCTGCATGCAACAACCTTGTTGTCTTTCTTATTTCAATTTCATCCTCACTGGTCAGAGGAAAATATATTTAAAGTTTGTTGGGAAAGTGTAAATAAGCGGTTTCAATTATAAGTATATAGAATTGAGTGATGAATAAATAGGTAGTTCTTGTGAGTCCTACAAAATGTATAGATAAAAAGTTGTTTGACCAATTATAGACAATTTATGAACATTAGCCAAACATGGGCTTAGTATAAGAATTAGAAGGTCAACATTTTATGATTTTAACTGGATAGTTTAAATGACCAGATATTTGGAAATGTTTACAGCCTTCACCTGTCATATGGCATTGGCCACTGTTTTACTCATATTACATTTACTATGTGCTTGCTTGGTCAAGTTTTAAGTGTTTATTAGCTGTGAGTTCTACGAAATGTGTGGATAATAAGATGATAGTAGTTGTGGCTCCTAAGAAAATATGTGGATAAAAATTATGTTTGACCAGCTTAAAAAAAATATAAGCTTTGCCAAACATACACTATGAAAAGTCATTTATTTGCTTTTGTTGATTGAATTATTGCAGGCTGTGGAAGTTCAGGATGGCAAGCGCCTGAACAGCTTCTTCGTCAGCGTCAAACAAGGGCAGTCGATGTGTTTAGTCTAGGTTGCGTTCTGTTTTTCTGCTTTACTGGTGGTAGACATCCCTTTGGTAACCATCTTGAACGTGATATCAATATTGCTAAGAATAAAGTTGACCTTTTCCTGATGGAACACATTCCAGAAGCTGTGGATCTGTTTTTTCAATTATTAAATCCTAATGCTGAAATGAGGTAATAAACATTGTGGTTGACAATTGAAACTGCATCTTAATAATGATTATCCCTTAATGCATAGTATGTTTTCACCTGGAAAGAGTGTCTAGAACTTGATCGATCTGTTAGTTATATTTTTTGATCTTGTGGAAGCTTTTTCTGCATAATTGACGAATTCAATTTTGTTTAGATGAACATGAGAATTTCTGCCACGGACAAGATTGATCTCTACTTTGGATATTAAATACTCAGTACCTCAAAGGGAAAAAAAGGGATCCCAATATATTCATGAATATATCAGTAACAAAGTATTTTCCAACTTCTCGTGTATATTTTGAAAACTTGAGAGAAAGATAGTAGGTGTAGCAATGGACTAAACGGAGTGGCGAAAAATAATTCAAGTAGCTAACTCTAATTTTATTTCCACTAATGCTTATTTTTTTATTTTCAAATTTCATCTTTTGATTACCACGAACTTTTTAAATTTCAGGCCAAAGGCATCAGAGGTGCTTTACCATCCCTTATTTTGGAGCGCTGAGCTGCGACTATCCTTCCTCCGTGGCACAAGTGACAGGATAGAATTGGAAGACAGAGAGACTGATTCTCCTCTCTTAAAAGCTTTAGAAAGTACAGCCCCTCTGGCTTTAGGTACAAAGTGGGATGAAAAGATGGAACCTGCATTTCTTAATAACATTGGACGCTACAGACGTTATAAGTATGACAGTGTTCGTGACTTATTACGAGTCATGCGTAACAAGTTGAATCATTATCGAGAGCTTCCCACAGAAATACAGGTATTTGTGAAGTCTATGAGCCCATTAGGCAGGGTTTCTGCTTCTACTTCTGCTTTTTGCAGAAGAGCATTACGAGGGAGTCACTCTAAACTAGCTTACTTATAACATTTTCTAACTAAACAAAACACTTCTAGATAATTATTTAAGCAGACCTAAAAACAGCTTCTTAGTCTGAAAACCAACCTATGACTTTTAAAAAGCCGTGCCAAATGGGCCCTATATCTGATTTCGAGTTCAAACTTAATATACTAGCATACAGTGTGTGAAATCTGTGCCAATTGTATTTTTTAGCAGACGACAACTATGAAATCTTCTTTACCTTCTATAATACCACATGATGTTTATGAGTTACTAAAGTTCATCGGTGGTTTTACATTTCAGGAACTAATTGGATCGGTTCCAGAAGGATTTGATAGGTATTTTAAGACTCGGTTCCCAAAACTATTGATCGAAGTATACAAAATCGTGTACACATACTGTAGAGAGGAAGAATGGTTTCTCAAGTACTCCAAATGTACAACATTGTAGTTACTTGTATTAGAAGATTTATGGTCCATTATATACTGGGCTTTATACGTACAACAGGTGTATACATACATATGTAATCCCAATGTAATGCACTCTATGAACACTGATAATAATGTAAATTCGCAAGTCAAATGATGTTCTAATTGGTGTTCACGGATTCTCTGCTATGGTTAAATCTTAATAATTTGTAGTAGCAGAAAGGTGCTTTTGCAGCCTCGTCTTGAGTCACCCCTATCGTGAACTTTTGACAAGATGACTCAGACGATGAATAATGTGAATTGAATTTGTTTATGATCGGAATGAAATCAGTAAGTAGACAGAGGAGCATTAATTCGCTTATGAAAATCATCCTACTTCCTAGTACAGAAGACTAAAATTAACGAATGTCTCAACTTCCTAATGGAATAGAATCCTCAATTTATACAATATACTCGCGTATTTCGTATGCGGTGGGCCTAAAATGTCGATATTTGATAGTTCTCTTGATAAAATGTATCCTAAATGGTTGTATTTTATGTTATATAGTTAAAACTCAATAGTTGAATGAGGAATTGGAAGAAATAAAAGAAAAATCAAGGAAAATGGCAAAGTCCAAAGTTTGAGAACCAAATTGTAAATATTCAATAGTTGATTTGGACTACAAGACGATACTTTGAAAATTGCTAGTAGACAATTGGATGAAATTAGAACTCAAAAATGAATGGAATATGATTAAAATATTATCAAAATCAATTCCACTACAAGTTATATTCTAAATTTTTAATTAAATATTGAGACCCATTTATAGCATAATAAATGTCCGAATTGGGAAAATTATACTACTAACAAAGTTGTATCCCTTTGAGTTAGTTTTTCAACGCACTTTGAATTGCCTCAATCGAATATTGAGAGAGAAAGTTATGACCAAAATACTGACTATTGTGTAGAGAAAAAAAAAATCGCGGGCGAAAACAACTTTTCTTATTCGATTGGATCTCTTTTGAAAATCAATTTGAACGTGATTTTCAATCAATTTTCTACTCCTACAAATACTGAATATCAAAATACATATTAGAGATCTCTCATAAACATTGCATACTCCAATATTCATCAGTTATTATCATCAAATGAGAAAAATTCATAGTTTTTGTGAGAAAATTGAAGGTAACTTGCAAGAATTCAATCAAGTGAAGATTTTTTTTAACAAAGAAGAGAATGTACAAGTAAAGATTTTTAAGAAACCATTGAATAGATTCANATAAAAAAACTATTGAAGAGATTCAAGATTTTAAGATTCATCTTCTCAATTTATCAAAAATTTGGGTTATATATCTTTATTTAAATATGATTTCTTGTAATTTCAATATGTTAGGCTAGTTTTATGCATTACTAGGATGAGATGAACACTTGTTATGACATTTTTAGTTTTTAATTAATTATTTTTAATTTTAATTTGATTTTGATTTGTGGATGTTTATTATCATTTTTATCGTTCTTTTCAATTGCTTGATCACTAATTGAATTGTTAGTTAATTTTATTGTTATCGAGAGAGACAATAATGTTTAAACACAATATAATAAATATTGTAAGATTCGATAGAGGATAGAGATATCTCTTATGTTTTCTATGGTTTCAATGGGTGCTCTAACACTTATTAATGCATTTATCATATTTATCTTTCATCGAGAGATAGAAAGATCATATGAGGGGAATATATTTGATCGCTATCGAGATGGGCTTTCAATTAAATCAGGAACATTAACCAACATGAATAATTTCAAATTGTCACTTTAATTGTTATACTAAAAATGAAATAATAAGGAAGATTCGACATCTTAGCAATATATCTCACATATTTGAAAAACAAATTTATTTACTTTCATTAGTTTAATTGATAATTTATGTATTGCTATAGAAAAAATCACAAAATTATTTGTTATTCGATTAAAGTTGCAATTAATTTTAACTCGTTCAAACACATAGTTCTCGTGGGTTCAACACTCTTTTCATCATTATATTACTTGACCACGATCCCATGAACTTGCGAATATTCAAAAGATCATGCAGTACTAAATCTTCGATAGAGTTGGGATAGCAAAAAAAAAAAAAAAAAATCCCCAGATTGTTGCTAACTCCACCTTCACACAAGCAAAATTACTTCAGCTGATATACTCTTTTCCGAAGTTGGAATCTCAATCCAAGGCGAAGGATCCAAAGAGAAACAGATCAAGACTACCATTAAATTAATGGCCTTCCTGACAAGCTCCTTCAATCACTTCTTGGGGTTGTTCTGCATCATCAACTCCTTCCTTATGATTGTTATAACACACTGGCTGCTCATCACGTCCCATAGGCTATAACAACTGATTATTGAGAACTCGTCTCCCTCTATTAAGACAACCTCTTCCAGCTCGGGTTCTGAGCTTATGGGAAAGTTTGAACATTTAGAACCCTTCATTTGCGATTGAGAGCTGGCCTTTGAGATAGCAGTCATAGATTACTCCCCGAGCTTTTCTATCCCTATTCTTTCAAAGGTACAATTCGGTTGTGATATTTTGACAGTTCGATCCAGGGGCAGAGCCAGAAAAAAACGTTGGAGTGGGCTGTAATCTCCTCTACTATAAAAGAGTCAATCTCTTATCACTATTCATTTATGTCACACGAGGTTTCACACTTATCATGTTTCATTGTGGTTTTACTACAATTCATTGACTAATTGGTATTTCCAATTGATATTTTATAAATATCTTCTTGGAGATTCTTGTTGAGTCAAGCTCTCCATTATATATATATGTAAATTCTCTCCACAAATATGGCCACAATTATTTTCGTGCTTTCCATTTTATCTTGTTATTCCCTCTACAAATACCCGTAAATACCCGTAAAGAAACCGAGAGGATTTGCTCGATCGTTTCTTGTTGGCATGTGTTTTCTCAAATATGGGCATTTTACGTCTGTTGAATAATTTCTTTTATTCTGCAAGTTAAAGATGTGAAGAAAATCATAGAAACTGCTCAGATGTTTATCCTGCTGCACAACAAATGCTTATACATCAAGGAAAAGTTCTCAGGGATGGCACACCACTGGAAGAAAATAAAGTTGTTGAGAATAGTTTTGTTGTCATCATGCTTACAAAGGTAAAAGTTGATATGTTGCTTATTACTGTAAGCATGAGAAGATATAATCTGTGTATACCTTCAAAGCACTATTTTATAGCCAATTTAGTTTCATTTTCTTCTTCATTTCAAGTACATTTAATCTTTTTGTTTGGACTTTATGTATCTTGGTGTTTGCAATCTATGTTATGGCCTAAAGGTTTTCAGTAGGAACAGTTAGACGGTCCAGAAATATGAATTCTTCATGAAACAAAGGAAAAAAAAAATTATTTTCCTCCGCACAGCGAGGAGCGTGGTGACACTGGTATGCGGACACAAGGCAAAAGTTTTTATATTAGTGTTTGCTATGCCAAAGCATAGCATGTTAGTTGAAAATGTAATCAAAATGTTATTGGGTAAAAAAAAACAAATTCCCAGTGTCTTCGAACTGTACGGAGACACGGTGTGTTCGTGCCTCCACAAGACACGGACACTGGGTGTCTCCACGCTGTGCGGAGACACGGTGTCCGTTGTGGCGTTGCCCTCGAACCCCCACGAGGGGTGCTGCCCCCTCAACCCCAGTGATCTGACCGGTCGGGTCGATCCCCGTCGAGGGCGTTGTCCCCGAACCCCCCACGAGGGGCGCTATCCCTTCGACATGACTTGTCTGTAGATCCGCGTGGGGGATGTTGCCCCCTAATCCCCACAAGGGGCATTGCCCCTCGACCCCCGCCTTTCAGGGTGTTGCTTCCGAGCTCCTGCTGCCGTCTCGACCCCTGCGATCTGGATAGGTCGATCCCCATTTCGAAACGACAGACCATTTGCATAACAACAATAAAATAAATAAATAAATATGAAAATTTTGTTAATTTTTGATACTTCATGTGCACTTGAACTATCTCTCTTTCACATACACATACAAACATAGTTAATGTTTTCATTGATTAATATTTCATTTCGGTTTAAATGCTCAACAAATATTAAGTTTTTAAAGGCTTGTGTTTATTTATTTAATATTCTTTGAGAAAAAGAGAAAATGAAATCAAATTCAGGGCTCGCTCAAACATAAAACAATGTTATAGCTTCAATTAATGAATATATATACAAGTATTGCATCTTGCCTTCTATTTTAGAACCAATTTCCAATTTGTCTTCCATTACAGAGAAGATACAATCAAATTCTATAAAATAGAAACAGATGTTGCGAACTTCCTTTTACAACTTGTTTGCTATACATTTTCAGTTTTCGATGCATGTTTTATTATATAATGAATCAAAGCGCGGACACGAACGTATACCGTGTTCGCGGCGGGGACTTTTTTTTCTTTTAAACAGTGCTAACAATTACGATGATTTTTTTTTTCTATGGGTTTACGCTGACACAAACAGACACCATGTCAGCAGAGTGCGAAATTTTTTTTATACCTTATTGACAAAGATATTGACAGATGGAAAAATATTCTTTATAGGTGATTCTATTTTATAGGTGCATCGTTAACACAAGTATTTTTCTAACAAGCAATTTAATTTGGGGTCGAGTTTAAATTCATTCCTGTGATGCGATCACAAGAAATTGCATAAGTGAAAAATAGAATTTGTGATATTTACTATAAATAATTAAAAGTGACTAACTGGTTAAAATAATCACTTATAATTATTTTAAAGATTAATGGGGACGAAAGGTTAACGACGTGTCAAGAGGAATTAATTATTGAAAAGCTTTGATAATTTCAATTAATTTAAGAGTGTAGTTTCAATATTAATTAATCTTGAACGATCTAGAGTTAATCAATGCAAGAATTAATTGATTGGAGCTTAAATCAGTTATGTCGATCAGGTTGTTGGCTCCAAAATAAGAATTGGAGTTAAATTATAAGAGTTATAATTTAACGAGGACTACACAATTAAATATCTAGAAGAAAAAAATGTGTAGTTTTCTTGAAGTTCTTGAAGAACATCGAAGAAGGCACGGAGGAACGAAATTGAGTTGATTGCAAGAAAATTAAAAGCACAGATCAAGAGTAACGTACTAAACACGTGTTCAAATGTATTAATTAGAATTATTGTTGCTACCCATGGACAATCAATCCAACAACATCTCCTGTGCGTAATCAGCTTTCATAAAAGCATTCCTGACAGAAATTTTTACCCTAGCTGAGAATTGGGAATCCTTGGGAATAAACTTGAGGATCTTCTTTTGAGTGAATGATTCAGAATCTCAACGAAGAAGTCATATTCATAATATTATCAGGAATCTCTCATCAAATCAACTTGGTAAAATGGACTTCGACCCGAGGCTTTAATATAAATTTAATACAAGAATTAGTGAATCTTATGAAATATATGATTAAAAAAGATAATTGTGAATGAAATGAAATGTCCTGATATTTTCATGTGAAGCTCTTGCTAACGATTTCGGGTAACATTAGTGTTACAGTTGAGTAAGTGTGAGTATCAAGTCCCAACAGCTAAAGAGCCGCAAATTCCAATGATAACAAATGCACACACACTCCCACTCATCCATACATGAGTAAGGTAGGCACACAAGTGTGGAGCCACTAGCGAGGACTGAAGATAAAGAGCTTCAATGATCAAAGAGATGGTATATGGCTTCTTAATTACTTCTTTTTGTTCGGTAAAATCTCGCAATTGTACGTGATTGTTGACAAGTTAATAGTTTTAGAAGTAAGAGCCTTGTTCCACGAGGAATAGACCTTAAGTTGAATTATATTAATTCAATGTCAAATTTTAAATATAACCAAACAAAAGAGATTTTTGTGGTGTGTTTGTATTAACTACTAATATTCATCCTCATTATTATCTACATGTACATGAAGACTGTGAATGAGAAAAGTGTGTTGAGATTTATACTTCAATTATTCTCTTGTTTCAATTCTCGACTTATGTTATTTAGTATATTTGTGTATAAATGATAATCGATAACTCAATTTTATTAAACTATTTCCCCGAGGTATGCTGGACATTTCTAAGCACGATCCAAAATATTTCTATACGAAGTAATGCCTTCAATTGCATGATTACCTATTTGATTGCACAAGTCGTAAATTATTATTCTTAACGTTTATTGAGCCTTGTGTTGATGATTGCAATGTTTTAGACCTAATTCTGACCCCCTTAAATCTAAATAAGCAAACTGTTATCTAAATGATGATCAAGCATTCAAAAAAAAAAAAAAAAGCATGCAACACCAATAAATAACACAAATCAACTAAAAAAGTCTTTGAATTGAAACAGTAAAACCATAGGTTTTATCTTCACCCCAACAATAAAGCATTTAGCCAACACCTCTATGATGAAATTACAACAAAATAAATGGATGTTCATCACTCAGAACATACAAGTGTAGGAGAAAGAAGTAGGATCTTCAATTCCAAGCTTTTAATATTCACTTTCTTGATGTAATTTGTCTTGTTTAACTTCCTAGCCTTATTCTTCACATTATAGTATACAGAATCTCGAAATTGAAGGCTCAAAGTAGGTTAAATCACATGCCAAATTGCTTTCCAAAACATGGACGACACCATCTTGGCCAGCATTTATCACCATGCAATCGTATGGTATATCTTAGTTCTTCTCTGCTAGTGCCAGACAACCCTTGTATTCGCATGGGCTATTGCCACCACGATTGCAAGATCTTTTACTTCCAGTGCATTTTGGTCTGACTTTTGTTCTTTGATAATCTCAAGTCTGTTATATTTGCAATTCAAGTCTTGATCTTCCAATTCATGTCCAGTTGGTCTCAATCTTAGAATTAAGCACAAACTCCATCCTTTTAGCTCGATTTTCATTTATTTTCTCTAAAATCACTTTCAGCATCAATTTTTACCTAAAAATCCATTTACATGAGAATAAGTAATAATTTCTTTAAAAATACTCCAATATATTCACATTTAACGGCATAAATAAGTGTACAAAATATACTTATTACTATCCTCAATATATTTTTCTCTCTATGAAATTAAAATAAAATGAAACGATTTCATGTAACATTCTATGTTTGATAGAACAATGACCCCCTTCTGTCATATAGGAGAGGTGATTGCGAGTGCTCCGACGGTCAAGTCAGTGATATATTACTTCGACAGTGCTTATTACTTGACCTCGATATGACTCATACGGTAACTCACAACAAGGAGCACAAATCTTTATACAATGTTGATTTTTACGAGACTTCAACATGGCCCACGCTTTATGAAAGTGATTTTACAATAGAATTATTCTCTTGATAAATAATATAAACAAGTCACAATAAGGAGCACCGATCCTTATACAATGTTGATCTTTACGGGACTTCAACACAACCCACGCTTTATGAAAGTGGTTTTACAATAGAATTATTCTCTTGATAAATAATATAAATAGCAACAAATGATAGTTCAAGTGTTAGATGAAAACAGGGCCGACCTTGAGAACTTTGAGGTTAGACGACTAATTAATATAAGGCCCCTAAACATAATTCGCCTAATTAATATGAGGTCATTAAACATAATTTTTTTTACAAGAGTAGCAATACTTAAGAAAACAGAGAGAAAATATGTCACAAGAGCAATTTGAGACCGCTTGTCAGCGGTTGAAAAAAAAAAATTGATTAAATATCGATTTTTACTGCAACGATATGATCTCTATATCAGTTTTTCTCCTCAGCTCAACTACTTACAAGATCAAAATCCCAATAGGAAGCCTATTACAACTATATTGTAGGTATGTCTTTAGCACAATTTCTTCAAACTCCAAAGGCTAGTCAACCCAAGGTTGGAAGAATTATCTTTTTCTGTTGTTTTAATATGTTTTGGTAGCTTCAATTTACCACTCGTCGATCCCCAAGAATTCTAGCAGTGTTATTTTAAAGTTTTATACAAGCTCATCATTTACAACTAAGGCTAGTGAGGATGAAGAATATTCTAAAGGAAACGCAGAAATTGAAAATCTCTTTGAGTTCCTCAATAGAGCACCAACACATTCATTTATACTGAACTCAAGATTTAATAGGTGCCACTAGCACTCAATAGCGAAAAAAACAGAGTAATAAAACCAAAATGTAACTAAGATTCTAATTTGGTGCTCTTTATGCAACATACATTTTATTGAATATAGAGCAGTAGAGATTCCCCTTTGCATGTTATTTTTCCTAATAACTTGAATTGAAGATGAACAGTATTATGATTAGCTCTAGATAAATACAAAAACCATCAAGGATCAAAGAAAAGAAGATAATGCTAGAGAAAGACAATTGAAATTATAAGAAATAGAGTGGCTTATAACAGTCACTTCGAACAACTATACCCACGACTTTTATGTAAGGTTCAACGAAATAGAAGTTTCCATTATTAGACTTCCAGTATGGATGTTAAAAAACCTGAAGAGCAATCTCAGAACGATCGACTTGCCTGCGAACTTAACCAATATCAGCATCTTTTGCAAAAAGAATTGCAGCAAAGAAGGATAGTAGAGCACAAAAATGTAAAAAATTAGAAGACAAGGATGATAGGTTCCCCAAATAACAAGCGCAAAAATCAATGTCAAGTAGTCCTTAATCCCATTGCAAAACTCTCTTACTCCGTCAATGCATTTTAAATCTCTAATGAACACAATGCATTTTAAATTAACCAATCAATCATACCTCCATCCACCCACCTAAAATGCCTTTTGCTCACTTCATAGCCATTTGGACTAGTTGTGGGCTATTTTCAAGAAGCCATCTCGTTCTTTTTCCCTTTATTCAATACCAATTAGCATACTAATATTTTTAGCACTAGCAGAAACCTATAATTTATGTAACTTAGAAGAACAAAAATGAGCAATTTTTAGTTAAAAATTATTATTTTTAAATGGATTGACCACAGAAATTCAAATACCAAAATAGAAAACATAGGGAACATCTACTTGGATTTGTTGTTAGAAGAAATCTGTATGGAAAAGTAACAAACCTTTTTTTTTCTCCAGTGGTAGCGGTGGTCGGCGAAACTGGAGAGTGTAAATCGACGCTTCTCTTTCTCTAGCTAAAACCCATGGGTTTGTTTAGGCATTGGGGTAGACTGTGAATGGAAGTGGGCCGATTTTTCTTATGAGGCCCCAAAAAATTTGAGGCCTTAGGTGATGGCCTAGTAGGCCTTAGGCCATGGCCGGTCCTGGATTAAAAACTTTGATAAATATGATGGTTAAAAATTTAGATTCAACTAATCAAAGTTTTTTCAATAAGAAGATGAAGAGTCAAATGCAATTTAATAAATGCAATTTAAGTTCAAAAATATTCTCAAAATATTTCCTCATTTTAATGAATAATTGTAATAAATTAAGTACTAAGAGTATAATGAGAAACTTTAATGAATATAATGATTTTATAAATTTGATTCAATTAATCAAAGTTTTCTATATGAAAAAGTAGAAAAATTTATATAATGTAAGTCCAAAGATTTTCTTGAAAAATATATTTCTATTTTAAAATTGATATAAATAAGTTAATTACAAAGAAAAATGAAAAACTAAAACGCCAAAATTTCTGACCAACAGGACGTCCGCTTTAACTTTTCACTTTTTTTTTTTTTTTTGAAAAATGTGGGATTTTGAAGGAATAAGTAACATTGTAAAAAAATTAAATATCAAATTGAAAATCTTACCCTTCCAAAAATAATTATTTTTATGCAATTATTTTTATGAAATAATCTTTTCGTGCATAAATAGATTTTTGAGAATTTATCATTCATTACTAAATATCAAAGTATTAGTACTTTTATATTTGAATTAAGAAGTTTAGTCTTTGATCTTGATTTTTTCTTGACGTTTATCTTTTAAGCTATTGTTTCGAGTAATTTGACTTGAATGCTTAACTTTCCATTTGATCTTTATTTCGAATTTGATATATAATGTGTTGATTAACGCTTGATTGATTTTAATATCGAACTATCCTAACTCAAAATCAATTGCTAAAAATAATATTAATCATGTTTGTTATGATCAAAATATTAAAGATGAGATCAACAATAAGTCAACAACTTTGGCTAAGTGATACATCACCTCGGTCAAGTAATAAACACCGTCGAAATAATGCCCCTGTTTGACACCCATTTTGGGTTAAAAAAAAATTCTGAAATAGTGATTGATGGAAGATTGTGTGGTTAAAAAGTAAGGAGAATTTATAAAAATTAATTTAATCAATGATCACTAAATTTTACCACTTACTCATCGATTTTTAAAAAATTACTCATTATTCACTAAACATTATTATATGTTATTATTTGTTCATCGAAATTTAAAAATTTACTCTCACCTAAATTTGAACAAAGATGCTCGTTGCTCACTAAATTTTACTATATATAACATTGATGGAAATAATATGAGGTGATTAATGAGTAACTTCATTCTCTGAAATAGTGATTGATGGAAGATTGTGTGGTTAAAAAGTAAGGAAAATTTTTAGGTTTATGTGTAATATTATTTTATTGATAGAATGTGTGGTTGAAATGAAAAATGAGAAATAGAATGAGAAATAAAATGAGTTTCAAACAGGGGCAATATATCACTTTGACTTAGTAATATATCACCTCTGCTAGGTAGGAGATGATGTGGAGCGTGGGCCCATTTAATAGCTAGTTGCTAGCACGTGTGTGATGATTGGAGCCTCAGTAGCTGAGGCATAACAGTCAAGTCTGTATATGATTATTCATATAATCCGTGAACTTTCAATGAAATGTTAAATGTTAAAATGAGTTTCCTTGTTGAGGTGATGTGTTGGCATGTGTTGTGTTGGAACACACAAATATATAGTGGAATGTAAATCACAAGATAAATTTATGTGTTAACCTAGAGAGATAGATCAATATGTATGATTGAATGTGTAGAGTTGCATTACCTTCAAAATGATAATAAGTGTGAGTATATATAATAGTAGATGTGAAATGAAGACCGTTAGATGAGGAAACACACGGTCACATATATTGGCAGGAAGTGTCTCCTCTTAGGTGATCATAAATGAATTCGTATGTGGGGGCGGGTATTTAATGCTTCCAAGTATATTAGTAACTTGATCTTTAGGCTTCTATTGTAGAGACGTTACACCAATCTTTCATAGAAGATTTTATCTTGGAAAGATCTTTTTACAATGGATCTTTTAGAAAAGATGATGAGTTGTGAGGTGAGTGTTGCATTCCATTGAGAAAGACACTTGCCTAAATGATGCATCGCGTAAATGATGGAGGTCGACCTGTACATGACACTTTTGCGAAGTGATACATCACCTAGGCCAGATATGAGATGATATGGAGCGTGAGCCTATTTAATAGCTAGCTGCTTGACAGGTGTGTGATGATCTAAAGCCTCGATAGGCTAGGCATAATAGTGTCCTCAACTCACAAAAAAAATTTAGTTCTCAAGTCAAGTTTTAATTTGTCAGTTATATTGTACAACCAATCAGGATCAGGCATCGATTGAACCGTCGGATTAGGACACATCAAACTCATTCCGGCGAAATACCCGATTCAACTCAACAGAGTCCGTCTATCAACTCATTTCACTGTATCAAGTGACCATTCGCAACTCAGTCGCTGATCCAGTCCCCAAATTCAAAAACCCTAAAGTCATCCAGCCAAAGATCGATTCAAAGAAGAAGAGTAATATCAAATAAATGGAAGAATACCCGGAGGAGCTTCGCACACCGCCAGTAGCTTTAGCATGTTTGGTGGGTTGCCCAGATGTCCACGCACTAATCACAGGGAACCTGCACTCTCTGCAGCCTCCCATAAATACAATTGCATTGCCCGATTTCTCCAAGATCTCAGTGATTTCCAAGGCTGCGAAAGAGAATCCGGCTGCAGGTTCGGCCAAGGCCGTCGGTGGAATTGTGAAAAGGGATTGGCTTTCAAAGCATCGGACCCGGGTTCCGGCTGTTGTCGTAGCTCTTTTTAGCTCCGATCATGTCTCCGGTGATCCCGCTCAGTGGCTTCAGGTCTGCAACAATCTCGAAAACATCAAGTACGTGCCCCTTTTACTCTCTGCTAGTACATATATCACCGCAATTGTTTGTATTTAGTGTATATTGACACATATACATAGTAATGGGTTGTGGTTATGTAAAATTTTCTGGCAGGGCAACAATACAGGGGAGAAACATCAAATTGTTGGTGGTGGTGGTTACGCAATCAGGTTCTAAAGGTGGTTCTTACTTCCTTTCTCAATTAGTGCTGGTCGCATGTGAAATAGTATATTGAGGTTCATTAGAACTTGAGGTGTTTGATGAGCTCTGACCGTGATCATGTTATTCTTCTTCTAGTTGTATTACTGAAGAATACTCCAAATTTTACAGATTTTTGTGTTTAGCTTGTTGTATTCATCTGATTGAGCCAAATCTTTTGAAGGGGCTTTCGTGTATGGTTGTATTGAATCTTGTATTTGATTTATGGTTATGACATAATATACATTGATAGTTGAAAATTATAGAAGTATGTCCTCATCTTCTTTAATTTATGATATATTTTAGGTTATATTTTTGTGTAATTGAACTAACTCAAACATTTAAAATATAAACTAAGTTGCTCAGGATTAAAAGTAGAACATTTCTTCCTCTTTATTCACATTTCCCCATTCTAATAGTAGCTCGATATGTCATTAGGAAGGAGATTTATATCACATACTTGTTATACATGTGTCGAACTCAATGAAGTCAGTTATGAGAATGTCGAATAAAAGCATAACAAATCGATGAGTAGAAAGATAGGGGACATGCTTTGAGAAAATGACTAAAAACTATGCTTTTAAAGGTTTGAATAAGTTTTTTATGCATTTATGAATTGTGCACGTGCCTCAAAAATAGGAAAAAAAAATTGTTTTCATCAATTCATGCATGTCAAATTTCACTCTGACAGAGCACCAAAGGTAAATTCTCTATATTTGGCATTCTCATATTTATTTTTCGATAAATGCTCTTTCAAAATGGGAGCTAATGGATATTTTTCATTTTTCCAACATGTGGGCTACCATATTACCTGCACTGGAAAACAAAATCCAGGATAGTTATATGTGCTCATTCATGTGATCAACATCTATATGAAAAAACATCCCTCTTTCGCCTTTCACGCACCATGTGCTTGAGTTGGTTTCCTTTTTTCTTTTTCTTTTTCCCTCTTTCTTTCTTTAGTACATGCGATCAATATTATGACAATGTAGTAAGTCATTATGACTTTGCAGTAGGTCACTTAACCAAACTCTTTGACTCAGATGACACTAGTGAAGATCGCATGATATCCTTGAGGAAACGTGCAGAAGTAGATTCAAAAAATCTTGTCATCTTTGTACCAGATGATCCATTAGAGCTTAAACAATCTCTTAACAGGTATAGTACTTTGATAATGTTCTTATTAGAGTTTCTTGCTTTCATTTTTTATATTTTGTCATAACGGCTCTGTTTTCTTGGAAGAAATGGAGGGTAATTAAAAATTATATGGGAAAAAAGTATCAATTTGTTTCTCTTTATCCTGTTTTAGTAAATAAATCTCTCTATAAATTGTTATTTATACTCTTATGGAAATAAAATCCTGTTTTTTGTTTTTTAATGTTTTTATTGTGAACTCTAATTTTTTTAATTAAAAGTTAAAACATATGAATACTAAGTAGCTACCTTGTTGCAGGCTAGGGACTGCATGTGCAGAACTTGCAAATGCATATTATAGAGATGAAGGGAGAAGAGTTAAAGCACGTCTTGAAAGAAAAAACTTTGGCTCAATAGACTTACATATTCGTTACTGTTTCAAAGTAAGGGCTATCTTTCTTCGGGATGTAGTTCTTCATGTTGCTTGCCTTCTGTTTGCATTTATGAGTTAACTAAGACAATTTGATGTGAAATTTTTGTTGAATGCATCTTTGTTTTTATAATGATACAGTCACTGGTTTGATCTTTTCAAAATTAGTAGATTGGTTTTCTGTGATACACACTTAAAATGCCACTGCCTGTGCTGTTTTTCTGTGTTCTTTACAATTTATTATGTCCAATTGAAAACTTTAGATTAACAAGTAAACTAAACTGACAATCCTTTTGCATGAAGTAGTTGCATCATTACTTGTCAACTGATTTCTCCCAGGAGATATGTAAAATCAATTACTACGCCCAAGTTTCAGAACTTTGGATTTTTTTTGGGGCGTAGAATCTGAAATTGGATAAATTGCGAGTAGGTAACTTATTTGATTCTATATATATATTTTTGAGAAATAAATAAATGATAAATTGTTGAATCAAATCATGTAAATGAATATAGTTCCACATATAGTGCCACGGATGCCAATTCCTAGCTTAGAGGATTGAAATAAGTAAAAGAGCGTACATGGAATATGAACCATACTGAATGAGCATCACATAATTGAAATAGTAGCAACTAAAGTATATATCCCCCACTCCAACAATATTAAAAAAAAAAAATCATCATCAAAGGGATTGAGATATATTTTGTTGATTTGAGAAGTAAACAAATTATAAAATTGTTGAATCAAATCAAGCAAAGAGTACAAGGAATATGATCCATACTGAATGAGCATCACATAATTCAAATAGTAGCTACTAAAGTATATATCCCCCACTCCAACAATATTAAAAAAATTAATTAATCATCATTTGTTGATTTGAGAAATAAATAAATTATAAAATTGTTGAATCAAATCATGTAAGAGAATATAGTTCCACATATAGAGCCACGGATGCCAATTCCTAGCTTAAAGGATTAAACTAAAGTAAAAGATCAAAGAGTACATGGAATATGATCCATACTGAATGAGCATCACATAATTGAAATAGTAGCAACTAAAGTATATGTCCCCCCACTGCAACAATATAAAAAAAAAAAAAAAAAAAATCATCATCATCAAAGGGATTGCGCTATATTTTGTTGACTAACCAAGTGAGGTTGTAAAAATCACAATTTTTTTTTTTTTTTTGTATAATGAAATAACAAACATTTCAAAAAAATTCTTCTATCCTTTTCCCATTACTTCCTTATAACAAAAAAGAAAGAAATGCCACCTTTTTATTTGGCTGCATTTGTCAATTTTTATTTTACTAATGCTGAGAGGGAATTGTTTCTTGATTACCGAGTCTGTGAATCTATCATCTAACAACTTTTGTCTCACTTGTTGAAGTAGATTAGTTGAACTCCTGAAGCATTGGTGGTTGGGTTGAATGCTTTGAAAACTCAACCAATTGATTCTGCAACATACCCAATGAAATAAAAAATTGGTCTAAAATCTGGACAGCATCAGTATTCTGGTGTCCTATGGGCAATTTGAATCGTTTTTCTTAACTAATTTGTTTTGATCTGAATCATTTGCAATTCTATAACACTAGCCATGCCTTGAACCTTTTGGATCGCCTCTTGGACAACAAAAAATTCTGCTATACAGACAACTATAAAGGTGTTATTACTTTAATAGGTATATTTAAGATGGATCATTGTATTCTGCAATCTTTGAGTGGTTATTCAATTATTAAAAAATGTTGCCTGTGAATGAAATTTGTTGGTCGTTCAGTTCTTTAACATCATAAAGTATTGGAAGGAATATTATGTCATCCATTTTCTACTTTCATTATTAACTTTCTTCACTTGTACATCTGATTCTGAACCTATCAACTTCTAGGTTGCTGTATATGCAGAGTTTCGCAGAGATTGGCTTGAAGCTCTAAAGATGTACGAGGAGGCCTATCATGCTCTGCGAGAGGTATTCTCTATTTATGTCAAAAATAAATGCTCTTAGTCTGGATTGGCTTGTTACCTTTAACTACCCTTTTCGATTCTGTCATGGTTCTATTTACGAAGTGGACCAAAAGCCCCAGGCTTCGTGAGGCTTGAGTGAAATGCGCAAAGTGTTGGGCATTATTCAAGTATTGCGCATATAATATAGAAATAAATTATCTTCAAATATTTATAACCGTTCAAAAACTTTAAATATTGCAGTTCCTTTAGTATAAGCAAACATTGCTTAATTTTCCATTGATCCATGAAAAATCAGTCCTGAATTAGTTTTTGAATAATTTTATGTGTTCCATCAATTAGTTCAATGTCAACTGCTAAAGAAGCAATAGTAGACAATAACAACAAAAAGAAACTTAAGTTTATTTCCCATAAAATTGGGTCCTTTTCTACCTAAACCCTGGTTTTTATTTTAGTTTGTCTTGTGGTATCGATTGTTTCAATCAATACCACATCACAAACTAAAGTATAAGTTAAAGATTAGATGGGAAGTGACAAGACAGGCCAAAAATTTGGGATAGCATTTTTCTGGTGTACTATTTTACTTTCGCTTTTCACTGAAGGAACTATACTTCAGTACTAGCCTAGGCTCTAGGGAACAGCTCAATACAGTTGTGCTTGGGCACGTGTCTAGATTCTGATTTAAAAAACTATAAAGTATTATACTGGCAAAAGAGGGGTGGACCGTGGAGGGGCTATGGGCTACCTGCCCCCCAAGTTTCATGACCTTTTTTTTGTATGCTTGGATTTTCAGAGATGGACTTCTTTTTGCCTTCTGTTCAGCTTTCTTCTCTTTCTTTGTTTCTTTTACTTTCCAGTTTTGCCCTACCTTCTCTTTCTGCAACAAATTTTATTCACTTTTAGTTTTTGGATTACACCCTTGGTCAAAGATGCCTTGTGTGCAAGAAAAAGATAAGAATATATTTCATTACTGTGTCAGCACTTGAGGAAAATATCAGGGTAAAACGCTGCATAGAATCCATTTGCCTCTATATATAACCACTGTTAACTTTCTCAAGGTCCAAAGACCATGAACCTGTATCATTGATAGTTCAGAATTGCTGATTTTACTTGTCCGATTGTATAAGGACCTTTGTATAACTTGAACTGTTACCCATCTTAAAATGAAGTCACGACTTGCATGATTTTATATCTATCAATGATGTGAGTGAGTTCAAGTCGTCCCAATGGTATCAAGTTTAATTTATCCTGGATGGGAAATCACGATGCTACATTTCATTTAATTTCAGTTTTTTGCACTCAGTCTTTACTTTTCGAGACACAGTGATACATGCTGGACCTGCTGGTTGCTTGAGTTCTGCACAAATTTAATACTTTTGAGTATCGATGTGAATTAATTGGTTTTATTTTGATTATGTTGTCTGCTACGTTTCTTTAGGTTATTCTTACTCATTTTATTTGCATTCTTATACACAGGTGGTTGGCATATCAACAAGATTGCCTCCAGTCCAATCCTTAGTTGAGATCAAGAGTATTGCAGAACAGTTCCATTTTAAGATATCAACGTTATTGCTGCATGGTGGAAAAGTTGTAGAAGCAATCATATGGTTCCGCAGGCACATTAGTTACTATAGGAGGCTTAATGGAGCTCCTGAAGTTATTTTTCTTCACTGGGAATGGTTAAGCAGGCAATATTTGGTGTTTGCTCAGCTATTGGAAACATGCTCGGTGACTGTTCAAAATCTTACAACTACGGTTTCAGTACCTGCAGATAAACAAACCGAATGGGAATTTTATCCACCTTATTATTATCAGGCTAGTAGTTTCCCTTTCAAATTTTCTGCAATACTCTCACCAAAAGAATAAAAAATAGCAATAATGCTACATTGGAAGGGAAATGATGAAAGAAAGCCCTCAAATTTGCACCAGCTTCAATTAGGGCTGCTAGTAAACTGAGCCATGTTGAGCCGGGGGGATGTTAAGATCAGCTCATATACTGACATACCTTGTGTTCATGTTCATTAATTGTTTGTGAACAAACTAGCTTGTCGCTAACAGCTTGGATTTGAAGTTAAAAGAGTATAGATATATCAACTTTTTAAGGATTGAATTATAATTCACAATTTAATTTCTAAAATATCACTAGAAGTTGTAAACTACTGGAGGTACATAATGAATTAGGGGAAATTAACAAAATCTAGTAGTAGAAATTTGTTTTTCGATATCTTTCAAATCTGTTCTTACGAGCTTCTTCTTCTTGTTCAACTTGTTCGTGAAATGAGTCAAGATATACAAACATGAATGAGCCTAAATGAGATTAACGCTGAGCTGTTCATGAATGGATCAGCTCATTTGCATTAATAGTATTGTTCATATGGTTGTCTGTTATTGTTGAGTCTGAGGCTATATTTCATGTGGAAGTTGTCACTGATGGATTTTTGAACTCTATAATTGTCACCACAGAAGTCAAATTTGCTTGTCTCATTTACCCTGGGTGCTACCCAAGTTCATTTTCCCTACCCATCCCAATGATAAAATGAAATCAATGAAGAAAGTGAAATTAACAAGATAATAAACAGGACCTTTTCACTAACTCAATGTACATGTATAATTTTGTGTTTCTATCTCATTTTCCCCAGCACATTTTCTTTGTTTTCCTGTATATGAGCTTATGTTTCAAATCCCCCATTTTTATTTTGTTGTTATTTCTGGATGAACTTCTCTCTGGTATAATCTTTAGATGTACCATATTGCATAGTTGGTGTGCCTGTATCGGGGCTGTCTCTAGGAAATTGTGGGGGTAGGGAAGGTCATAAATGGTCACTTGCGTTGCCAGGTGGCCTGTTGTGTATCTGACCCATACACATCCATTAGGATCACCTGTTGAAATTAATGGTTTAGACACCACATTCCAAGTCACTTTTTTCTTTTGAATTCTTTAAAGTCTTGAATGTTCATAATCATTTATGAGTGCCCACTTTGAAATAAACTTTGGCTTAATGTCTTTAAACAGTTATCAGCTCACTACCTGAAGGAAAAGAATTCATGTTTGGAATTCGCAATATCTATGTCCGAAGATGTTGGTGGGATTGATGGTAGTGTGGAATCTGTTGTAGCTTCTGTTTATGTTGGTCAGTTTGCCAGATTACTTGAGCATGAGGGCACTTATGCAATGCAAGCGTGAGTTTCACTAGGCCAAATTATCTTGCTTTTCATTTATTGCAGTGTTTTCTTACCCTAATATTTCCCAATAAAGTTTTCCATTTTCTGTCATAGCATTTAGTAATTTCTTTTATAAATTTCGTTTCAGCTTAACTGATGATGAATATGTCCGTTATACTCTTGCTGAAGGGAAGAGGTTCCAGGATTCTTTTGAAATTATTGCTCTCCTTAAAAGATCTTTTGAAGCATACAATAACTTAAAGGCTACAAGGATGGCTTCCTATTGTGGAGTCCAGATGGCCAGAGAATACTTTGTCATGGGCGAATTTAGTAATGCAAAGCAGGTCTTTGAAAATGTTGCAAGTCTTTATCGTCAAGAGGGATGGGTTACTTTGTTGTGGGAGGTCTTAGGTTATCTACGAGATTGCTCTTTGGGAATTAATTCAGTGAAAGACTTCATAGAGTACTCACTTGAAATGGCTGCAATGCCAATAATAACTAATAATGATGCTCCGTCTTTTAGAGACTGTTTCCCAGCTGGGCCTGCAAGTCTTTCACAGAGAGAAAAGATACACGAGGAAGCATTTGGGGTCGTCACAGGAGAATCAGGAACTGCACTGAGTGAGAACAATGGCCTCAAAGTAAATGGTGATTGTCCTCTTTATCTTGAGATTGATCTTGTCAGTCCCCTAAGAGCGGTACTTCTTGCATCAGTTGCTTTTCATGAACAAATAGTTAAGCCGGGAGCTCGAACAATGATCACAATATCGCTTCGGTCACAATTGCCACTAAATGTTGAGATAGATCAGTTGGAGGTGCAATTCAATCAATCAGAGTGTAATTTTATTATCACAAGTGATCAGAAGCCACACTTAGCTGCGATCTCTCATGTGCATCCTGGTCGCCGAGTGGAGACAGCTCCTACTCTGGAACTTCCTACAAGCAAATGGCTGCGATTGACATATGACATAAAACCCGGTATGCCGTTAACACAATTTTTTGAAAATGGTTGTGTATATTAGAAAATGTAATGCTGTTTGACACTGTGCTCTTAATGTATCACATGAAGCGTAGTTACTAACCATGACCAATAAACCGGGTTAACTGGTACTGAACTGGGCTGGGTTTGCAGTTAAATTTCTTCTTGTCACTTTGTCAGTTTGCCCTGTCAACTTGGGAGTTGAATAGTTGGACCCGAAACTAACTCATCCACCTGGTCTGAGCAGGCTGAGTCTAGCGGGGTCTGATGACATGTTTGGCTAAGCTTAAAAAGTTTACTTCTGACTAAGAATTAAGTTTGAAGATTAGTGTTTTTGTATTGATCGAAATTGAATATAAGTTACTTAATTTGATATTAAGTTAACAGTTACTTTGGAAAAAAAAACAACTTTTTTTACTTGAAAGTAAGAAAAGCGACTCATCCTAACATGCTTCATGACACGTCATTTATATAGTCATAAGAGCTTAACTTTCATATCTAGGTCTGAAATAGGAGAAGTATGACATGCAACTGTCTGGGACCAAAATTTGAATTTCGACTTCATTAAAATTTTGATATTGATAGCTTTATTGGGTGCATCTCTCTGGGCACATATTTTATCTTATGAGGTATGAATTAGTTAGTAAATATTAATATTGCTGTATTTTAGTTTTTCCATACGTGGCTTCCTGGAAGTTATATTATTAATTTGATAAACTCTAAAAAATATATTGTTTATACATGAATAACTCTATTAAATAGAGGGTATCAAATCCCAAAAAAATAGGACTCGCCTGATTTAAATATAAACTGTAGAGAGATAAAAGGAACAACTCGTAACTAACTAACTGGCTTATCTTATCTAACCAGATTTATTCAAATTCAAATGAAAATGAAACTCAGATTATGATAACTATATTACAATAAAATTGTAACCTCTCAACACTCCCCCTCAAGCTGGTGTGAATATATCAATCATCCCCAGCTTGTATGCACATTTTTCAAAGCTTTGTCTTGCTACACCCTTCGTAAAAATATCTGTTACCTGCTCCATGGATGGCACGAACAGAACACATACTTTACCATTATCAATCTTCTCTTTTATGAAATGATTGTCAATCTCCTCGTGCTTGGTGCGATCATGATGGACCGGATTATGGGCAATACTAATCGCGGCCTTATTATCACAAAGAATCTTCGTAGGCTTCATACATGGCAACTTCAGTTCCTCTAGTAGTCTCCGTGTCCAAATTATTTCACACGTTCTATGGGCCAATGCTCGAAGTTTTGCCTCCGCACTACTTCTGGCTACTACACTTTGTTTTTTACTTTTCCATGTAACTAAATTTCCCTAATCAAATGTACCATAACCAGAAGTGGATTTTCTATCATCAATTGAGCCTACCCAATCTGCATATGTATAAACTTACACACTTCTTTCTACATTCTTCCCAAAAAAAAAAAATCCTTTCCTAGGTGAGAAATATTTTAAAATCCTATAAACCGCATCTAAATGCCCTTGAAATGGACAGTGCATATATTGGCTGACCATGCTTACTGCAAAAGTAATGTCAGGTCGAGTATGTGACAAATAAATCAATCTTCCAACTAGTCTCTGGTATCTCCCCCTGTCTATTGGATCTCTTGCCTCTTCACGCAATTTTCCATTGGCACTACTGGAGTTTCACAAGGTTTACAGCCAAGTATACTTGTTTCTTTCAATACATCCATCGTATACTTTTTTTTAGATATGAAGATACCTCTCTTACTTCTTGCCTTTTCCATTCCCAAAAAATATCGAAGTTGTCCTATGTCTTTATCCTCGAGTTCTTTAGCTAAAAACTCCTTAAGACATGCAAGTTCTTCCAGATTATCACATGTGAGAATAATATCATCGACATATACTATCAAAATAGAAATCTTACCACCTGTAATAAACAATGTATGGTCAGTCTACCCTTGACAATATCCAAACTTTTTTACTGACTTATTGAAGCAATCAAACCATGCTCTTGGTGATTGTTTTAAGCCATAGAGTGATTTCTTCTATCGACATACATTATTACTCCCAAATTCTTTCTCGAAACTTGGTGGTGACTCCATGTAAACTTCTTCCAATTCGCCATTCAAGAGCCCATTCTTCACTTCCATCTGATAAAGTGGCCAATCAAGATTAGTAGCCACCGAGATTAAGACCCTAATTGTATTTAACTTGGCTACGGGTGCAAACGTCTCATTATAGTCAATACCGAAGGTTTGAGTGAACCTTTTTGCAACCAAACGAGCCTTATATCTCTCAATATTCCCATCCGCTTTATATTTGATGGTGAAAAGCCATTTGCAGCCAACCGTACATTTTCCTGATGGAAGTTTCATAACATCCCATGTCTGATTTTTCTTTAAGGCATTCATTTCCTCTAAAACTGCATTTCTCCAGACCGGTTCTTTAAGAGCTTAATAAATTGTTGTTGGGACTGTTTCTGTTGACACCTTCAGGCTAAAGTCTCTGTAAGAGCACGACAGATTGCTGAATGTCGTATAGTTGTGAATAGGGTGCCGTGTACAAGATCTTGTACCCTTTCTCAAGGCAATGGGCAGGTCCTCTTTATCCTGATGCTGATCGGGAGTGCTAGAAATAGGAAGTTGGTGTTGATCTATATTCAGGTCTGATTGTTGACTGTGGTTTGGGGTAGCAATGGTTTGTACATTTTGATCTTGCTTTGTCTTTCTCTGCTGTTGTTGTTCTGCTCGGCTGCCTTCATAAAAAAAAATCTGACTGCGGTGATGAACTCGGTTCAACAATATAATCTGAAACTGATTGTCGAATTATAGGTGCAGATTCAAGGCCAGAACTAGAACTCGGACTACTAGAAATAGAAAGTAAATCATCATTAGGAAAAAAAATCACTTCCTTTATATTCTCCCCCTGAAGTGGATGATGAAAATAGGGCGTATCCTCAAAAAATGTCACATTCATAGTAACAAAAAGCCTTTTAGTCTTAGGACAAAAACATTTATAGCCCTTTTGGGATGGTGAATAACCCAAAAAAAAAATACATTTTATTGATCTAGGATCTAATTTGGTTACTGTATTTGTGTTTGGAATTGAGTCTTAATCATTCTGTGAAAGTTTTGAAACAAACTTCCTGCTTCTGATTTTTCTTTCAACAAAAACAACCTGCAAACTCGTGTGATTATCTATAAAAGTAATAAACCACTGAGCTCCTGTTATGTTTTTAATCTTAAGTGGTCCCCAAATATCACTATGGAATATGGAAAAAGGCTTAGATAGTCTATATGGTCGTGTGGGATAAGTTTTTCGAGTGTGTTTAGCTAACTGGCAAATATCACATTTGAACAAACTTGAATCTTTATTATTGCATAAATCTGGAAACAACTTCTTCAAATAACTAAAGCTAGGATGCCCTAGTCTTTTATGCGATAACATCACTTTATTCATAACAGAAGTAGGAACATGATTTGAACTAGAAACACTTTTACTTCCATAAGCTTGAAACTGTGTAGTCTTGCCTTCCTTGGAATCTTCGAGATAGTACAAACCATTGCTTCCCTTAGCACTACCAATCATCTTCCCCTAATACAAATCCTGAAATTCACACATATATGGAGAAAAGTTAACTTCACAACCTAAGTCTTTGGTTAGTTTGCTTACTGAAATAAGATTACATGAAAGATTGGGAACATGTAAAACTGATTCAAGAGCAATAAGTGGTGAGACCACAATAATCCCTCTCCCTGCAACTGAGGATAAAGAACCATCAGCAATCCTAATTTTGAGTGATCCAGAACACGGTATATAGTCAGAAAATAACTCATAATTCCGTCATATGGTCTGAAGCCCCTGAATCAATTATCCAAAGATCATTCATTTCTGTCTTCGTAATCAAAGCAATAGAGAAGCTACCTTTCTAGGCTATGTTGCAACTGGCATTAATACTTGGTTGTGAAGTACCCTGATGAAGAGTGTTGTGGCTGGTGTGAAATACCTTGCAGATTTTGAAGCAAAGTCTGCAATTTTGAAATCTGTTCAGGACTAAAATATGATCTCCCTTGCTGATTACCTTCATCTATTGAGGTCTGGAATCCTCTACCATCTCGTGCAGGCTGAAATCCTCTGCCATTGCCATCACGTTCACGCCTTGGTCGGAAGTTTGCTGGTTTTCCATGTATCTTCCAACAATTTTCTTTAGTATGATAGGGTCTCTTACAGTAGTCACACCAATCCTTTTTTCCCTTTTTTTCCTCCTCGCTGCTCCTGTTTTTGTTGTTGGTTATAGCTGGGTCGCTGTTAATTAGAATATCGCTTTGCTGCAAGTGCTGAGTTCTGCAGAGAGTTTACCTCACAACTAGATTTCAACATGACTCTCCTACTCTCTTCACGCCGAACCTCTGCTAAAGCATCTGTATTGACTGCAGCGGCTTTGTACCAAGAATCCTTCCTTGAACCTCATGAAGAAAATCGAACAATCTCTCCTTTTCCAGCTTCTGAGTATACTTCAGAGCGTCTCCTGGGCATGACCAGCTTACATCATCAAATAAATCAAGTTCTTGCCAAAGACACCAAAGTATTATAGCAATCGGCTACAGTAGATTTGCCTTGCCTCATCTCTCTTAATACCGATTTTAATTCAAACATTTAGGACGAGTTACCAAAATCAGAATACATAGATTGGGCGAGATCCCATACCTTTTTGGCAGATTTATAAGACAAATAATTTCTACAAATCTTGGGTTCCATAGAATTTACCAACCATGCAGTCACCATGGAATTTTCTGATTCCCAGATCCGATACCCAGCATCCTATGCTTCTGGTTTCTTTGTTTCTCCAATAAGATAACCAACTTTTCCTTTGCCTCGAATAACCAATAGCACTGATTGAGACCAATCCAAGTAATTGGATCCATTGAGCTTGTGTTGTGTGATCTGCAGAGAGTGGGACTCACCATAGCTAGCCACTGGTTCTTCTCCAGAGGTTGTTCGCTGTGAAGACTCAGTAGATACATCAGACTCACCTTCCCCGAGTTGCACCGGTCATGGCAGTGTTTGCTATTTTTTGTATTAAAATTTGAAAAGTAACAGTCTGCTTTGATACCATATTAACTTGATAAACTCTAAAAAATATATTGTTTATACATGAATACCTCTATTAAATAGAGGGTATCAGATCCCATAAAAAATAGGACTCATCTGATTTGAATATAAACCGTAGAGAGATAAAATGATGCGAACCCATGTAGCAATAGTAGCTACAAAACCAACACAAGGTTGATTCAATCTCAAGAAAACCAAGAATCAATGTTTAAGTTTGATTAAAAAATATTGAATGAAGGAACCAACACAATCGCTGATAATATGTTGACCCCGTGATTACAAGACTCAAGAATCTCATTCAGTTTGTTTGCGCCACAAGAAATAATTTTGATAAATTCAGAATTAATTGAATGAAGAACAAAAAGAAAGCATTAATGCCTTACAATTAATCTCTCAATAACTGTGTGTTTTACAATAAAAATAATTACCCTATTTATATGGAATCCCTAAAACCCTGGTAAAAAGGGAATTAAACTCTGAAAATAAAGATATCACAAAATAGAGTTTTAACTAAAAATGAATATTGCATGAAATTTGAAAAATTTGTGGCCGGAAAATACACCATGCAGCCGCATAGATCAACTGGGCTTCTCCTTTGTGGCCTCGGTAAAGGGGTATGCGTTGAAGCATAGTTGTTCCGTCCAGCTACTTCGTCTATTGTTTGAATTAAGTTGTTCTGCTTCGTTTCAACTCTTTTGCCCAACATGAAACTTGTCCATTTGCTTACCGTGATCAATGTTTCGTCCATCGTGGCTTGATCAAGTAATCCCATTGATTCTTTGACCCGCTTCGATCACGACCTTGTTATTGTTATAGGTCTTCCTTAACGATCAATGGATCCTTGCTCAGACTTGTCCTCGTATCATGGATCACATCATTAAAGGAACAACTCCTAACTAACTAACCAACCTACTGACTTATCTTATCTAACCAGATTTATTCAAATTCAAATGAAGATAAAATTAAAACTATGATAAATATATTACAGTAATATCGTAACCTCTCAACATATATCCTACAACTTTGGATGCAAAATGTAACTGTCTCTGCTCACTTTAGTAGTTTGGTGTTAATTAATCAGCTTGAGTTTAACTGATGATTTGGGTCAGTTTTGCCCTACCATCTGTGCCTAAAATCTTGATATTTCCAACTGTAATAAGTTGCTCAATTTATTTCACCTTTCATTGTTTCTTCTTTTACAGTGGACAGATGGTGCTCTGTTACAGTGCGAAATAATATAATCTGTGGGGTTAGGATAATTAGATCACGAAATTAGTTCATGATTTCTAGGGATTAGTTTCTAATTTTATTGTTATATTATTTGTTGTTATCTTGTTTTCTCCTTTTTTTGAATAAAGAGGTAAGAATTTATCCAAAATCTCCATTATCTTTTAGTTCATATTTATTCCTTAAATTGCGAGATTATCTGTTACTAGAATTATCGAATTCAAGATTTGTTGTCAAACTTCTCTTCATATTCTAGAATTTTCCATTAGACAAATAATAAGAAGAATTGAGATTATTTCTTCTAAACTAGGCTCTTGATCCGATTCTTAAATGGTCAAAATGGCCATGACCGGGCTAGAAGAACCATAGATTCTTCTAAAGCAACTACAGAGAGTCCCACTTTAGGGACTGCATGACGAACAGTGGAGCAGACCATTTTTCCCAGAATTGTTCATTCCAGTTAATCTCTCACAAGTTAAATGGAAAAAACTACCTGGAATGAGCTCAATCTGTGAAGTTGGTGATCGATGGCATGGGAAAACTCGGACATTTGACTGGCGAAGTAAAGAGACCAGCAAATACATATCCTAATCTAAGCACATGGAGGTCAGAAAACTAGTTCATTATTGCCTGGCTTATCAACTCAATGGAACAAACCATAGGTAAGCCCTACCTCTTTCTACCCTCTTCAAAAGATATGTAGATTAGGGCTCGAATTCTTGGAAAAAATCTCTGCCATCCCTTCACGAGGCTTTTTCTGAGATTGGAATAGAGGAAACTAGGAGGAAGATTATGTTAGAAAAATCGAGCCCGTGACAGTAATCGAGAACTCAGCCCTCGTTCCAAGAAGCATTGAATGCGAAGGTGAAAGGAGGAATAAACCATGGTGTAATCACTGCACGAAGCCACAACACTCGAAGGAAACATGTTGGAAGATTCATGGAAAACCTCCGAATTGGAAGAAACCAAAAAGTGAAAACCAAGCATTTCAAGCCTCGCATGAAGAGAACCAGGACAAGAAGTCAATTCAAAAGAGTCTTCATTCACAAAGGTACAACTGGAACACTTGTACAAACTTTTCCAATATCCACAATTCATAGTAAATCCCTTTTGTTCTTTAGCTCAAAAACGTTACTTTATTACTGCTTTCATTTGTGTCAATTCTAGTCAAACCAACTTTCGGACTATATACTCCAGAGCAACTGATCATATGACAAGTTGCTCTAATCTTTTCTCAACTTACAATTCTTGTGCAAGGAACAAAAAAAAAAAAAAAAAGATTGCCGATGGTTGTCTCAACAACAGTTGGGATAGGACCCATTGTTACATCTCCTTCCTTGACTTTGCATAATGTCCTTCATCAGCCGAAATTGTTTTGTAATCTTTTGTCAATCAAAAAGTTAGCTAATGGTCTCAAGTGTCGAACTAATTTCTATCCCTCTTTGTGTGAGTTTTAGGAATTGGTCTCGGGGATGACGATTGATAGTGCTAGAAAAAGTGATTTCTTCGAAGATGGAATTAGGGCATCCAAACTTTCATTATTTAAAACACTTGTTTCTTAGTTTGTTTAAAACTAAAAGTCCATCTTCATTTCAGAGTGAGATTTGTGAATTAGCCAAACACAACAGTTCATTTTTTCCTTTTAAAACCATACCAAGCATCAAAATCATTTATATTAATCCACAGCAGCGTATGGGGACAATCTAGGATTTCAACAATTTCTGGTAAAAATGATTTGTTAGCTTCATTGGTGATCACACGAGGGTAAGTTGAGTGTATTTGCTAAAAGAAAAATCTGAAGTAGAAGAGAATTTCAATAAATTTTACGCCATGGTAGAAACACAGTTTCTAGAAAAATAAAACATTTTAGGAATGACAATGACAGAGAATATTTTAACAAAATTTTAGTTAATCTTTTCTTATAAAAGGTATGATGCATCAAAGTTCTTGCAATTACACACCTCTAAATAAAAAGGGATACAAATGTTATGTCTCATTTCCAAAAAAATGGGTCACATTTTTTGAGTTTAAGCCATTTTTTGAAACTTGTCTACAAGGAGAGACACGTATTGAAGATTCGGGATACTTAGATGTATTTCAACTAGAAAACACCACATCAACTTTTGATGAACTCATTCTATCATAAATACAGCAATTAGTATTTTAACCAATGTAAACCCAGGTCCAGATTCTATAGAGCCATTCCGTAATCTTGATAGAACCAGCAATGGAGAAGCATCAGGTACCAAAGTTCTTGGTTACTCATGGAGGAAATAAATTCGAAGCAATGAGACCAATGCCCTCAGTAGCATCGAGAGTCCAAACCCATAGCTAATCAAAAAACCATTGAGTCTCCAAGTAACTTCATATCGAACCTATCTAAGCCAATTCTACTAATTCCAAGTCTAGTCAATCTGAGTCTAGCTTTCCTGGTGTTAGAACTTGGTACAAAACACCCCAGTGTCAAATTTTATTTCTTACAAAAAGTTTTCACCTACCTTCCCTGTTTTTACTTCACAATTCTCTTACAAGATGCCCTTCTCCTGAATGGAAGGAGGCTATTCATGAAGAGATGAAATAAAACATGGGAGGTAACGCATCTGCTAAGAGAGAAGAAAACAGTTGGATGGAAATGCATATTCTCTACCAAATACAATAAAAGCAATGCTTATGGCTAAAGGTTTCACTCAAACATATTGTATCAACTATCTTGAAACCTTTGCACATACGGTAAAACTAAATACATTGAGAGTGTTTGTTTCAATTGCAGCCAATCTTCGGCCTCTATAGTAGCTGGATTTAAAGAATGCGTTTTTTAATGGCAGCTTAAAAGAAGAAGTTTACATGGATCTTCCACATGCTTTGATAAGGAGTTTGGATTGAAAGTTTGCAAATTGAAAAAATTTCTATGCGGATTAAAACAGTTGTCAAGAGCCTGGTTCGAGAGATTCACTCAATTAGTAAAAAATCAAGGATACATCGAAGTACAAATTGTAAGCCCACAACAAATGAGAAGATGGCCATTCTCATAGTACTAGTGGACGATATTATCACGCCTGGGGATGACATAGTTTATATGGAGCCATTAAAAAGGTACCTTGCATCGGAATTTGAATTAAAACTTGGGATCATTGGAATATTTTCTTGGTATGGAGATAGCTCAATCAAAGAAGGGAATTGCAATTTCACGAAGGAAATGGAACTGACCTACTCAACAAAACAGGAATAAATGGTTGTCGTCCTATAGAGACTCCAATCGATCCAAATCAGAAGTTTGAGGACAACAAAGGTGATCAAGTGGATACACACAGTACCAAAAACTAGTGGAAAAGCTAATTTACTTGTCACACACGCGACCTAATATTACATTTGCAGTGAGCTTTGTAAGTCAGTTCATGCATTCTCCTCGTGAAGAGCACCTTAAAGCCTTATATCGAATTCTAAGTTCTTTGAAGAACTCGCTTATTCTTCAAAAAGAATGAACAATGCAGCATTTGATGTAGGACAATCTTATTGTAAATATGATTAAGATTATATATTTATAATAAGATGTCTAGTTGTAATAAGTTTTATTTTTTTATTCTTATTTTTTGTTTAGAATATGATTTCTTTTCTTTATTGATTATAATAGGATTTTTAATTTCTTTTAGATTAGGATTTTAATTTAGAGTTTTTGGAGAGATTATAGGGGCAAAATATGGCTTTATGGAGGGGGGATGGTACTCAGTTGAGAGTCGTGGTTCTTATGGGCTGAGTTTGTGGCGGTATATCCAGCGAGGGTCGAGCGACTTTCGGGATAGATTGACTTTTTGTAGTGGGGGATGATAATACCATTAGTTTTTAGGATGATTGTTGGTGTGGAGATCAACCGCTTAAGGTGGGATTTCCATCTTTGTATCGTATCGTGTTGGTATCGTCTGCAATGGTGAATGATGTCTTAGATGTACATAATGGGAGTTCCAATTGGAACATTGTTTTTGGCTGGGGTTTGCAGGACTGGGAATTGGATGATTATGCGCTGGTTTTTACATCTTTGTACGAGGTACACATCAAGGCAGGAGAAGTTGATTGTAGCAGGTGGAGGTTGACACGAAATGGTATTTTTTCAGTGTTCACTTATTTTAGATTCTTATTGGAACTTGTGGAGAGTTCATTCCCTTGGAAGATGGTATGAAAATGTAAACTACTTCCACAGGTGGCATTTTTACTATGGACTGTGGTCAAAGGACGTGTTAACGGTTGATAAGCTTCGTACAAGGGGTTTTTATATTAGAGGTGCTATATGTGCAATAGGGATGGAGAGACGATTGACTACTTGTTCCTTTATTGTGATGCTGCTCGTTTACTGTGGAACGATGTTTTAACGTCGCAACACAAGGATTGAGTGTTGCCGAGACGTATGGAAGACATGTTAAAGGCATGGAAGAGAAAGTTTTGAGATAAGGATAGCGAACTTGTATAGTGTTGAGAGAAAGAAACAACCACTGTTTTGAAGATTAAACACGGACAACAGAGCTGATTAGAGAATTGTTTTATTTGACATTGTATACTTGGTTTAATGCTACGGCTACTAGGCATATAGATGGGCTGCCCAATTTCATGTTGTTACTTTCTGATTTAAATTGATAATACACAAATACACTTTCTGTGTATTATGTATTGATTAATAAAATATTTGATTACCTT
>CAIGRB010085688.1:14470-65262 GCA_903798255.1 Fraxinus quadrangulata | reverse complement strand
GGCTTGAAGTCCAAAATATTAAAGATAAGCAAGGTAACTTCCTTAAAACAAATCCTAAATTTTAAAATGTATTACATCCCATTATATTCTCCACAGAGAATAAAAGAAATACAAAACACATAGTTCTAATGTTTCTTGTGGAAAATGTGTTCCCTCATGCAGTAGAATATTGAACCTTCCAAGTATTACAATGTAACTCCCCTTATAGTTGTTGATGTAGGACAATCATATTGTAAATAGGATTAGGATTATATATTTATAATAAGATGTCTAGTTATAATAAGTTTTATCTTTTTATTCTAATATTTTGTTTAAAATATGATTTCTTTTCTTTATTGATTAAAATATGATTTCTAATTAGATTAGGATTTTAGTTTATTTCCTTTTAGAATTTAGTTTCCTTATATTAATAGGTTTAGGGAATAGTTTTGCCTATAAATATAAAGGTGTTTTACATTTTTCAACAACAATCAATTATTATTCAATATATACAAGACATGATTGTTCAAATATCGTTCTTATTTATTATATAATTCTTATTATAAGAATTTTACATATGCTTTCACACCAAAATTGGTATCAGAGCAAGAAAATTGCCTCAATCTGACTGACTATGGTCCTAGTAGCAGTCAAACCGTCGACGACGAATGGAGGCTAGACAAACTCGAACAACAAATCGAGATGATCGATGAAACCCTTCACAACATCACGTAGATGCTGACCGTGTTGAGTCTTGAAAGGAATCGTGAGCCCATGGAGAAGCAAGATGATAAGAATTTGCAGACTTTAACTACTATGAATGTTGGTTGTTTTTACAAGCATAGAACACAGCAACATGTGGCTAGAGAATTTCCTCGAATCCCAGCCAATTTCGAATATACGCAAGTTATCAAGGTTTCTTTTCTTCAACAAAACTTGAGGGCGAGTTTTTTTAAGTGGGAAAGATTGATGTAGAACAATCATGTCGTAAATAGGATAGATATTTATTATAAAATGCCTAATTGTAATAAGTTTTATCTTTTTATTCTTATTTTTTTGTTTAGAATATAATTCATTTTCTTTATTGGTTAGAATATGATTTCTAATTTCTTTTAGATTAGGATTTTAGTTTATTTTCTTTTAGAATTTAGTTCCCTTATATTGATAGAATTAGAGAATAGTTTTGCCTATAAATATAAAGACATTGTATACTTTTTCAACAACAATCAATTATTATTCAATATATACAAGACATGATTGTTCAAATATCGTTCTTATTTATTATATAATTCTTATTATAAGAATTTTACATATGCTTTCACACCAAAATTGGTATCAGAGCAAGAAAATTGCCTCAATCTGACTGACTATGGTCCTAGTAGCAGTCAAACCGTCGACGACGAATGGAGGCTAGACAAACTCGAACAACAAATCGAGAGGATCGATGAAACCCTTCACAACATCACGTAGATGCTGACCGTGTTGAGTCTTGAAAGGAATCGCGAGCCCATGGAGAAGCAAGATGATAAGAATTTGCAGACTTTAACTACTATGAATGTTGGTTGTTTTTACAAGCATAGAACACAGCAACATGTGGCTAGAGAATTTCCTCGAATCCCAGCCAATTTCGAATATACGCAAGTTATCAAGGTTTCTTTTCTTCAACAAATCTTGAGGGCGAGTTTTTTTAAGTGGGAGAGATTGATGTAGAACAATCATGTCGTAAATAGGATAGATATTTATTATAAAATGCCTAATTGTAATAAGTTTTATCTTTTTATTCTTATTTTTTTGTTTAGAATATAATTCATTTTCTTTATTGGTTAGAATATGATTTCTAATTTCTTTTAGATTAGGATTTTAGTTTATTTTCTTTTAGAATTTAGTTCCCTTATATTGATAGAATTAGAGAATAGTTTTGCCTATAAATATAAAGACATTGTATACTTTTTCAACAACAATCAATTATTATTCAATATATACAAGATATGATTATTCAAATATCGTTTTTATTTATTGCATAATTCTTACTACAAGAATTTCACATATGCTTCTGCACTAGCATTGAGGCATATACAGACATAGATTGGGCAGGCTCAGTCAGCAAGTTATTGTACTTTTGTGCGAGGGAACTTAGTGACTTGAAGAAGCAAGAAAAAAAGTCTGGTTGCTTGAAATAGTGCAGAAGCATAATACAGATCAATGGCTCATGGAGTTTGCAAGATGATGTGGCTGAAAGAGTTTTGGAAGAACTAAAGAGACCCATGACCATGCCTATGAAGTCGTTTGCTACAACAAGGCAGTTATTAGCATTGCACGCAATCCAGTTCAACAGGACATAACATATTGAGATTGATAGGCACTTTATAAAGGAGAAGCTAGAGCTATATGTATGACATCTGTTCCAAAATCACAACAGAGCTGAAATTCTTACAAAGGGACTGTTCAAACCTAACTATGACTTTCTCATCAGCAAGCTGGGCTTGATAGACATCTATGCACCAACTTGAGGGGGAGTGTCACATAGTTTGGATAATTAGATCACGAAATTAGTTGCTGATTTCTAGGGATTAGTATCTAGCTTTATTGTTATCTTGTTTTCTGTATATTAAAAAAATATATAAAGAAGAACGTATCGATCTTCATTAACTTTTAGTTCATATTTATCCCTTAAATTAAAGGATTATTTGCTACTAGAATTATCGTTCAGTTCATATTTATCCCTTGAGGGATTATCTGTTACTATAATTATGTTATTCTATGACAGATTTGTTGTCATGCTTCTCTATATATTCTAGTGTTTTCCATTAGTCAAATAATAAGAAGAGTTGAGATTATTTCTTCCAAACTTATATAATCATTATTGATGCAGATCAAAGTGGAAAGCTGGAATGTATATATGTAATTGCAAGAATTGGACCCAACTTTACCATATGTTGCAGAGCTGAAAGTCCTGCCTCGATGAATGATTTACCATTGTGGAATTTTGAAGACATGACGGAAACTATTCCTACCAAGGATCCAGGTCTAGCATTTTCTGGTCAGAAGGCCATACAGGTTGAAGAATCGGAACCTCAAGTGGATCTAAAACTGGATTCATCTGGCCCTGCATTAGTTGGAGAGAGCTTTATTTTACCCGTGACAGTTGCCTCTAAAGGCCATGAAATCCACTCTGGTGAGTTAAAGATTAATCTGGTAGATACAAAAGGTGGTGGTTTGCTTAGTCCAAGAGAAGTTGAGCCATTCTTGGCCGACAATTTACATGTTGAACTTGTTGGTATATCTGGGCAAGATCGTGCGGATCATTCTGAAGCTAATATTGATAACATTCAGAAAATCCAGCCATCTTTTGGACTGATTTCTGTCCCGTTTCTAAATGTGGGGGACTCCTGGTCCTGCAAACTGAAAATTAAATGGAATCGTCCCAAACCTATCATGGTTTATGTCTCGTTAGGTTACCATCACAGCAGCGAACCTAGTTCTCAGAAAGTTCATGTACATAAAAGCTTGCAGATTGAAGGTAAGACTGCTGTTACTATTAGCCATCATTATATGCTTCCATTTCGACGGGATTCTCTTTTGCTGTCAAACATCAAAGCAAATCATGATTCTGATCATACACCATCACTAGCTCTTAATGAAACAAGTATTCTTATAATTAGTGCAAAGAATTGTTCAGAAGTGCCGCTGCGGTTGTTGTCAATGTCTTTTGATGTGGAGGATGATGATTCAATAACCATACAACCTAAGGAGGAGAAATTTAGAGAACCCATTCTTCATGTGCCCGGAGAGGATTTTAAAAAGGTTTTTGCTGTCATTCCAAAGGGAAATTTTTCAACACTAAAGACCGGGGCAGTTAGTCTGAAATGGCAGAGGGATTCTGGGTTAGGAGAAGATTTTCATTCTTGCTCTGCTTCATCTCAAGTTACAAAACACAGGCTTCCTGATGTCAATGTTGAGCTACCTCCATTGGTTATCAGTTTAAAATGTCCGCCTCATGCCATTGTTGGGCATCCATTCACATATTCTGTTACCATTCAAAATCAGACAGAGTTGCTCCAGGAGATCAAGTATTCTTTGGCCGATTCACAAAGTTTTGTGTCGTCTGGGCCTCACGATGACACGACTTTTGTCCTACCAAAATCAGAGCACGTTGTCAGTTACATGCTTGTACCTTTGGGCTTAGGTTATCAACAGCTTCCTAAAGTTACCGTGACTTCAGTGAGATACAATGCTGGTTTTCAACCCTCAACTACATCATCTACTGTCTTCATCTTCCCCTCAGAACCTCCTTTTCAGATCAGTGACATTGGAGAAACAAGACTTGAGTCTGTTACCGAGTAGTGTTTTTGGTAAGAAAATTGTGTTATGGTATAGTACATCTTAGCTTCTGACAAGCAAGAAATATTACTGATTGATCGGTTGGATCTTTCTATTCAAAAGTACAGTGAACACAATGTTGAATTGGAATCAGAATTCCATTCTGGAGTGCTTTTCAATCACAGCCTCTACTCCGAGTGAAGGCTTTGAAATTCTGACACACTTGGGCATAATCATTGTATACGTGCCAAGGTGGAAACTGTTAGAAACTAAATATATACAAGTGAAATTTTTTGTAAGAAAAGCTGTTTTGGATTAATTATGAAGTCCTAGTTCTTTCATATTCTTGGTTGAGAAGCCAACCTGCTAGATGATAATGCATATCTGTATATGCAATGTGATTATTTAAGGACCAAGCAGGGGCATCCTCTCCTTAATTCTCTTCATTTTGAAATTGTCAGTTTTGTTCTTTCGGAACCCGTCTTCTTAACGTTAATCCTCGACCATCTTATTCTGTTTTTAGTATGCTAAATGTTTGGTAAAGCTTTTAGTAGATTATGAGAAGTGGGTCCTATAGAATGTGAGGATAAAAAGTGGATAAAAATTGTTGGTCCTACTGAATGTATGCATAAATATGATACTTGAAAAAGCACTGTCGAACATGCTCGACGTTTCTAAAAATTACACTATTTTTCCTCCAATTGAGCTAGAGGCTAGTTGTTACAAAATCAACAAATGGACAACTATAGTGAATGTGACGTGGGACAATTCTATTATAAATAGGATAAAAGAAAGTTATTTACGATAGTATATCTATAATAAGATTTCTAATCGTAACATGTTTTATTTATTTATTTTTTCTAGGAAGTTTCCTATTTTGTTCTCTTTTTATTCAACTTTTCAATTTTCATTTCTTCAGTTTTCATTTTTTGATAACTTTTGAATTCAAACACATTTCATTCTCATCTTCACATTCTAGCCTTCTAATCTTATATAGTTATATTACATATTAAAACCCTAGGAAACCTTTAAAAAGTTTAAAACAATTTGGGAATTACTTGCTAAGATTTTTTAGTGCCAAAAAATTTATATTTCTAGATGGAAAACATTAGTGGATCTTTTCACGTCTTTCACAAACTCATGCTTTGTGTATTAGCCTATATTGACACAGCTCTAATAGCTTCAACTTCTTAGAGCATTTTGTTGAGCGTCTTTAATTAAAGTATTTAGATAATTAAATAGTATAGTGGAAGTTCTAGTAGTCATCGATAAAGTTAAATTTATTGGAATAACTGTTTTGCAAGTCATTAGATTAAGGCAAATTTTTGTAAATCAATTTTCTATAGCAAAAATATTAACCAAAATTGTCCTGAACTTGAAAGCTTTTTGAATTTTTTCGAAAAGAAATCCTAGTTCTAACGACCATGTTTTTGAAATTTAATTTGCATCACGTGTATTTGCATCGAGTGGCATCATGATTATTGATTATAAATTGGAGCGTGACACAATAAGTGGAACAAAAGATGACGTCAAATATTGAAATGCATCATCATCACAACTAATCCCCACTGGGGAAAAGTTTGCATCATCATCTTTTTAGTAGTCCATTGCAAGTGAAAATACAAATAATCTAATCGAGAAATGAGCAAAGTATAGATTTAGCAAACATTCCTTATACAGAAAGTCTTGTTTTTAAAGGCAGCTTCTGGGCATCTTCTTTTTGAAAGACTGCCTCTAAAGAATGAAGATCGAGAGAATATCACGTCAAAATACACAATCTTGATCCTAATTAAAATGATAAATTTCCACTTGATTTAATTGCAAAATTTAGAAGTCCCACACTCGGTGAATATGCGACTAGGGACTATATCTCCACCTTACATTCTTGATAATGGCTATAGAATTCAAAAGGATGAGTTTTTGGTTTTATTGGGAAAATGCTATTTCTTTCTTTCTTCCATGTGCGCTTTGACTTTTGTTGTGAGTGGATTTTATGACCAAGAAATCCACAAAATAAATTTCCTAATTTGTAAGAAAATGGAATGACCACCTTTCCTTGTTTATCTTCAGTTTAACAAGTGGCCGACCACCAATTGCCACAAATATCTGGTAAATTTTATCTGCAGTTGCAAAACTTTCAATGCGATCTCAATTGGGCCGGTGAACTTTAATTTAGTTTCAATTCCCATAAAACTTCAATTTAGTTTCAAATTTCACCGTACTATCACATTCGGTAAATAGAATGTCCTCTAAACTGACGGAAATTACTTAATTTCCTTAATTGCGTGACACACTAGAAATGGAAATGTTAAAATATGTTAAGATTAAGAAGTCAAAACTTGTTCGTATTTTAGTATCTTTTTGATGTTACGTATTGGTAGGTTGGCATGCTGCATATCGGTGATGTAAAAGATTTGTTGTGATGCGATGGCAAAATTAAGCATATTTCACCAATTTGGTAGATGAAATGTGATAAGGTGGGTAAATTTGTGAACAAAATTAAGTTCATAACTCAATTGCTATTTTGTTGAAAATTTAGTGACTGCATATGAAAGTTAGCCACCAATGTTAATAGGGAAACTTGTAACTGCATTATCAAATAAGTACATAATTTTTGTTTTGGTAAGTCTCATATACCTGCATGTGTGTTATTCATAAGAATTTTGAGTATATAAAGATTATCTTGCTTTAATATTGTGTAATCATGTGCAGCATTCACATGTTCTTTAGTTGAAAAAGATTAAAGAAATTAAAACCAAAAATTTATTTAGCTTCCGAGTTGATCCTCATTTCTTAAAATTCAGTTTACTTCAAACTCATTTCCAATCATACATGAGACTCACAACTTTTATCAACTTTTTAACCGCACATTTTACCAACTTTATCAAAATTTATTTAATTTTTATCCAAATCAAACAGTTGTTATTGCATTTTTAGTTTTTGTCAATATTGCGTACAAAGTATGCATGACAATGCATTTGTACTATGGAAATGATGAGGAGTCCAAGAGACACTGGAAAATTAAGGAAGAAAGAAAGATATATATAGTTTATTTTTTAACATCATTTAACGCTTGAGCCCCATTCTTTAAAAAATCAATTTTCTTTATATTCATTTTTAATCACATTTTCTCAATAAAATAATTTTATATGTAAATACAAAAAATTTCATACTTTTTAACCAAACACTATTTAAAAAAATTATAATTATAGAACTCATTTTCCTAAAAAATGGAGCTCAAACAAAGCTTTAACAATAGTTCCCCTTAAATAAAACAATAAAATAAAAAGTACGATGGATTAAAGAGCATAAAATTAGTAAGTCATCCATTTAAATAATATTGCGCGTTTGCAAGATTTCGATGAGAAAAAATAATTTTTTCCTTATACGTAAAGGAGCATACTGTATATAATACTTAAGTGATAGACATGCAATTTGTTGGCTCCCAAAGTCCAACCTAATTCAAAATGTGCGTATTATGAGTACCTAACTTGTATAAAATTCAGATTGGATCATTAAGGTCATCACATACCTATGACCATTGTAATTCTAGGAGACATAATGATTACAGGTCCTTCCACACTATCAAACCACCCAATCTCCCCAATCAACCAGTAATATTTGGAGGAAATAACGCCAGCACCTCCCTATTGCCATAACTTCTTATCCATAATAAGCTCATTATTTCCTAGCAACATAATAGGAAATGACATCATAATGATTTGATAGGAGCTAATCGCATCAACCAATCAAGGGTAAAATCATTGGCACACCTTCCAAGCTCGGCACTGTAGCCGATTTAATTGACAAGACACGAGTCTAGACAATGAGAAGTCATTTTCCCTATAAATAGATAGAGATGGTCCCCTCCAAAGGTAGGGCTCGGCTTGCTTTACAACTTATATTCAAACACTGTCATTATTACTTCTCTTATTGGTAAAGTGATTAAACACTTGTATTTGAAGATTGACATCAATAAAAATACCTTTTTATCTTAAAGTTGGCCCATAAATAATCCTTACAATTTTTGACGTCAACAGTTTGGCATTAGAAAAAGGGTCCTCTTGTATACAACTTTATTTCTCTATAAAACCCATGACAAAATATCGGCATGAGATACAATTATGTATCAAGGAATCAATCCCACACTAATGTAAATAAAATCGACGCCCCCACAAGATTTTCGAAGGAGACATGGTCAAACTGAAGCTAGCAATCTTCAAATGACCATCATAAAAGAAGCTATTGAAAAGTTGACAAACACAGTCAGCAGATTGGAACGAAACTAAGCTTATAGTCCCTGCGCGTAATTGGGGTGGAATCGCCAACTAGGGAAAGAACCAGATGACCTCCTACCAGGAGAGCCCTCCACTTTTCGTGAGAAGAATCTTCCAAAAGTCGGACTGACGATGTCAGAAGTCCTCCCCTACCAACAAAACCAGTCACCAGAAAAGCAACAGTGTGTTTGACAGATTAGGCTCTCAGCACTCATTAATGCCTCTTAGCGAACTTGCAGAACTTAATCCGAAACTCTCATTGGAACGAGTAGAACCTGAAAGAGCACCTTAATGAAATGCATTGCTGATTTGGAAGCTAAAAACAAAGGAATTGTGGAAGAATACTTTACTAAATGCCACTTCTTCTTCATGAAAGACATTCTTGTTGAACTTTTACTTGGAAATTTGAAGATGTCACAGTTGACTAGGTACTAGGGGGAAGGAGATCCCCTTAGTTACCTAGAAAAGTAAATTTCATGGATGGAACTGTAGGAAGCAGGTGATGCCATTGTGTGCTGCTCTGTCCAATTAACGTTGGAAGACAAAGCTCAAATGTGGTTTAGGAGGCTGCATCAAAGGTCCATAAGAAATTGGAACGACCTAGCCATGACGTTCTTATCTCAGTTTATGGGCTCCAAAACCAGAACAACGCCCAAAGAACGTTTGGTGAGCATCAAGCAAGGGAAAAACAAATCACTTTAAAGCTATCTAAACAGATTCAATAAAACATCCATGGAGGTTGAGAAGATCTTTGATGACGCTGCCCTCATGGCGGTCCTTTATAGGCTAAGGCCTAGAACAAAGTTCTGGTGGTCAATACATAAAGACAGACCCCAAACATACCAAGAGTTTCTTAATCGAGCTGAAAAACATATAAGTGCGAAGGAAGCCAAGACAGAATCTCATACCTCAAGCTAGGCACTGGAGAAAAAATTGGATAAAGTATTTACCTACAAAAAAAGAAAAGACTGGAGGGACAGAGACCAACCTAAACCTTATCCAGATAGGTTTCATGAGTACCACCAATTGAATACTACCATGGAAGAAGTTTTCATACAAATAGAAGATAAAGAAACATTCCGCTGGTCCCCACCCCAAAAAAATGATCCAGCAGAGAAGGAGTAAGTACTGTAGATATCACAGGTTGGCAGGACATAATACAGATGATTACAGAAACCTGAAAGAGGAAATAGTCTTTAATTTGATGGGGTCATCTGCAAAAATTTGTGGCTAAACCCGAAGAGACAAACGAAGCTCGTCCTCAACAACTTTACCAACAAAAGATAGGTCAACGAGCTCAACCAGTTCTTCCAACTCGGAATTCCCTTTATCGAGCTGATATCAGAATGTTGGTAGGTGGTAACCAAAGCACTGAAAGGTCCAAGAAGGAAATGAGCAAACAAGTTCGGGACGCACCCATCTGCCAGAACTATGAGATAGGACGACCCAAGTCCAACCCTGATGCTATGCCATACTTAGAATGGTTTGAATTTTCGGAAGAAAATTATCAAGGGGTTGTGCAAAACCAAAGCGACGTTTTGGTGATTAACATGCCTGCTGTGGGAGTACAAATACGTCAAACTCTTGTAGATAATGGAGTTCGGTCAACATATTGTATTCCTGAACTCTGGAGTAAATGAGAATCCTAGAATGGTATCTCCATTCATATTATAGGAGGTTGCAAGGATTCTCCTAAGATCCTATCAAAGCCCGAGGCCAAATCTCCTTGATGGTAGAGCTAGGCGAGGCTCCTTACCAAGGAAGAACCATAGCGAATTTCATAGTTGTCGATCTGCCTTCCAGTTATAATGCTATATTGGGTAGACCCATATTGCACGAACTAAAGGTATCCACTTCAATTTACCATTACTGTATGAAGCTTCCACTCCTAGTGGAGTTGGGATAGTACGTGGAGACTAAGCTGAAGCTAGGGCATGCAACTTTGATCTACCTAGACCTCATATCCGCATGTTGAGGGATGAGCAGAGTGTTTGAGCTAGGGAGGCAAGGCTGAAGAGACCTATAGTAGCCGACCTCTTTGAGATTGGTATTATTGAGAAGCACCGCAAAAACCCAATGGACGACCATTTATCGTTCGATGATAAGGAGTCAGACCTACATCCATATCTTGGAGTTCTGGTAATCTCAATACCCATAGTTGGAGTCACCATCCCCAAGGTCCTGGTTAATATATGGAGTACCATCAACATAATCTATACCAATATATTGAAATGGATGGGTATTCCGCTACACTTCTTTCAACCATATTCAAACATGGTTTTAGAAATAAACAAAGTCATCACCAAGGCAAAAGGGCTTATTAAGCTCACTATTAAGGTTGGAAAAACTCTATGCCGAGTAAAGTTGAACGCTGAGTTCGTGGTGTTTGATTCCACTTCGTCTTATGAGGCCATTATAGGACAACCCCTACTGTTCAACCTCATAGTAGTTGTGTCCATGTACCATTACTCACTCAAATTTTTCACACCTTACGATATAGGCGAGATCAAGGAAAATAGAGAAGTTGTTGAGAAATACCAGATGAAGATCTACTCAGTAAGGCATGATACACGCATTTTCCCAAATGTATATATGGTGTACATGTTCGGATTGAACCTTGGCTTACTGGACCTATGCCTAAGAATTAAGGATGGGCAACCTGTAGAAGAACTGAATAAAGTGGTAGTCAGTCGAGGTGACCCACCAAGGAAACTCAAGGTAGGCCACGGACTCTAGCCACCGAACTGAAGTCAGATAGTAAATTTCTTCCAATAGAATCTTGACGTTTTTGCCTAGAATCACGAGGACATTAAAGGAATTGACCTCAAAGTCACTTGCCACATGCTAAATGTTGACCCTTCCGCTCCATCAGAGAAACAACAATCTTGTTCTTTAAATCCAGATGAGTATGAGGCCTTAAACAAAGAGGTGCAAAAGTAGCTCTGTAACGGGTTCAACCGCGAAGCCAAATACCCTAAGTAGGTTGCTAATCCTGTTCTCGTGAAGAAAAATGATGAAGATCGGATAATTTGCATAGATTCGTTTATCATCGACCAGGGTCTATATTTTTATAAGATGATGCCTTTTAGTCTCAAGAATATCAGAGCCACGTACTAACGTGTAGTGAACTCCATGTTTGCCAAACAAATCGATAAGACCATAGAAGTGTATATTGATGATATGCTAGTCAAAAGTGTGAATGCCAAAGACCATCAACAACACCTTGCTGAAATGTTTAAAATCTTGAGAAAAATACAAGATGAAGTTAAACCCGCACAAGTGCACCTTCGGTGTAAGCTTTGGAAAATTCTTATGTAATTTAGTAAATCACAGAGTAGTCGAAGCAAATTCGAAAAAAAATACGAGCCACCATTGACATGAAAGCCTCCAACAAGGCCCAAGGAGGTTCAAAGTCTAAACACGCAATCAGTATTGTCCTAGTTAGGGAAGAAGAAGGAATACAGCATCCCGTTTACTATGTTGGCAAAGCCCTCCATAAAGCTAAGCTTTGTTACTCTCCCTATAGAAAATGGCCTATGCCGTTATCATGCCAGCAAGGAAGTTGAGACCATACTCTCTGGAACATTCCATTGAGATTTTAACTAATTATCCATTGAAGCAAAACTTACAGAAACCTGATACCTTGGGATGAATGGAAAAATGGGTTGTGGAGTTCGAACAGATTGACATAAGATACAAGCCTCACACCACCATAAAAGGTTAGGCTCTTACTGATTTTGTTGCTGATTTGAGCGTTCCTCGGTTGGAAAAACTCCCACGCGATGCCCGTTGGGAACTCTTCGTGGATGATTCCTCCACTGAAGCCAGGTCAGGAGTAGAGGTAGTCTTGATCAGTCCCGATCGATACCTATTTTGGGAAGCCCTGCCATTTGACTTTAAGACCTCCAACATCAAAGTCGAATACAAAGCATTGATAGCTGGAATAAGGATGGCCAAAGAGTTAAAAATTTCCAACTTAATAGTCAACAGTAACTCACAACTGGTAGTCAACCAGATCAATGAGGCCTACTAAACAAATGAAGAAATGATGAACAACTATCTTCAAATTGTCAAGAAGGAATTCAGAAATTTTGAACTGTCCATGTCAAACAAATTTTCCAAACTCAAAATGTTCATTCAGATGCTTTAGCTCGGCTAGCCATAAGCGAAGGAAAAGAATAGTTTGATAGCATTTCTATAGGAAGAATTCGTTACCCCGCTATCGAAAAGATATAAGCGATATCCATCATGGTAGACCCCAAGCCTACCTAGTTAGATGAAATTATATCCTACCTAAGGGTAGGGTTACGTTCTGAAGATCCCATTGAAGCTAGAAGACTCCGAATGAGATCGACAATGTATACACTAGTCGATTATATCCTCTACAAGCGAGGATATTTGACTCCTTTGTTAAGATTTCTGAATAAAGATGAAGCACTTTTATGATATACAGGAAGTGCACGTAGGGGTGTGTGGAAATCATTTCGACGGACAATCCTTGGTCCATAAGATCATAAGTCAATGATGCTTCTAGCCTACAATGAAACGAGACGCATAAAGTAAAAAAATGTGACAAATGCCAACACCTCTTTCCCATCATCAAAGCCCCACCAGAGAATCTCTGTTTTGTGATTGCTCCTTGGGCATTTTCCAAGTTGAGGGTAGATCTAATTGGCCTCATGCCTACATGAAAAGGTGGAACCAAGTTCACGATTGTTGCACTTGACTACTTTACTAAGTGGGCTGAAGTCGAACCATTTGCCTAGGTCATCGAGCAAAAGACCACTGACTTCATATGGAAGTTTATCATGTGTAGGTTTGGAATACCTCATTCCATTGTGACTGGCAATGAAAAACAGTTCGACATTGCTCGTCTTACAAGTTTTTGCGAAGGACTTGGTATTAGGAATAATTTCTCTACACCAAACCATCCTCAAACTAATGGCTAAATTGAGGCAATCAATAAAATCATCAAATGAACTCCCTAGTGTGATATGGTCTTATCGCACCATGTCTCGGACTAGCACTGGAGAAGCCCTTTTTTCTCTAGCTGTCGAGGTAGAAGCCGTAATCCCATTAGAGATAGGGATCCATTCTTTCCGAACAACAGCATATAACGAGTCTGGAAATGAAAAAGGCCTTTGTGGAGAATTGGACCTAATAGAGGAAATGAGGAATGAAGCCGAAATGCGAAGTACTACAACCAAAAGGTCCGAAAACGAGAGTTTGAGGCCATTCCCTTTGGTTGCGAAAGAGTTTCCTCGCCACCAGGGAAACCAATTCTGAATCTCTAAGGCCTAACTGGGAAGGACCTTACAGAATAACTAGAGCATTACTTACTTGGGCCTATGAGCTAGAAGACATAAGGGCAGACCTCTGTCACACCTTTTGAATGCCGAACATCTCAAGAAGTACCAGTAGAAATAAAATGTACTTTGCAACACCTTTCCATAATAATTAAAAAAAGAGTGTGTTTGATACTACACTTTCAAGTATTTCCAAAATCTTGCTCATTAGTAAGTCGAATTAAGATTATATGTGTTGCAACACATAGATAAATTTTCACTCACAAAAAATTATCTCATTAGCAAGCCGAACTAATGTTGCATGTGCTGCAATATTTAGATAAATTTTCTCTTAGGGAAAACAACAGAAATCTTGCTTATTAACAAGCTGAATTAAGGTTGCATGTGCTCAACACTTTGATTAATTTCCTCTCACAAAAATAACAGAAATCTTGTTCATTAGCAAGCCAAACTATAGTGCATGTGTTGCAATACTTAGGTAGATTTACTATCAGGGAAATTATAGAAATCTTGCTCATTAGCAAGCTGAACTAAGGTTGTATGTACTGCAACACTTAGATAAATTTTCTCTGAGGGAAAATTATAGAAATCTTGCTCATTAGTAAATTGAACTAAAGTTGCATATACTGAAACACTTAGATAGATTTCCTCTACATGTGCTGCAAAACGATTTTCTACTAAGGAAACTACAATAATTTGTATAAAACGAAAACCGAAGTAACTCTCAAATAACATATTCATTTAATAACAAAATGTGATTACAAGCAATTGGAAATAAGGTACAATGTTCAGTAAAACCATTAAACAAGCTAAGGGTTGGAAGATCATGCTGAACTGGGACATTGTTGTCAATGTCTTCATCAGTAGGGGAGATGCGAACCTTTGTAGCATCCGACAGCTTCTACAGCTCTTTCTTTTACTCCTTTAAAGCTTCCACCAAGAAGGTAGTATCAAAGTCTGGCATCTCTTTGCCAATATGCTTCACAAGCTCTTTCAAGGCTACCACATAGGTATCTTGAGTTAGAGCGTCGAACTCGGGAGAGGTCCTCCAAATATCCATTGCATTGGTTGCTTTAGCATCAGCCTCTTCTGCCTTCTTGGTGGCTTCTTTAGTCCTTTTCACTACCTCGTCAGTTCGAGCTCACTCCTAATCAGCTTTGGCTCTCTTCTCTTCGGCTCTCTTTTTCTTAATAGAGGCCTTCTGACAAGCCTTCTCCCCCAAAATTCGTAGGGCCTTATTGTCATCCATGAGTTTTAGCTCCAAGGCTGACTTCACCTCCAGCTCCATCTCCATACCGTTAAGGGGATTTTCATACTCTCTCTCCTTTTCAAAAAATCTCACCCTATCAGCCTACATGTTTTCCAAAAGTCCTAAAGCTTGACTTCTGACCTCTATCATTATGTCCAGTTCGACCTTTACCTAAAAAAAAAGAGAGGGGATAATCTGAGTTATAAAATGAAAGAAGCAAAAAGTTTCTAAGTACACGAGCTCGAATGACGTACCTTATCCGCCACATGCATCATATATAAAATGGATTTGTGGCTGTAGAGCTGAGCAAAGATTATATCCTCGCCTACTGGCACTCAGCAAGGAATTGCTACTCTTTCCCATTCCAGCTCATAGTAAGGAGATTAGCAGATTCTTAGAAAGGGAGAAGAAGTGCAGCTGTAGACTCCCTTGACGAAGATGGAGCCCGAAAGAAGTCTAGGAATATCTCAGATGGTGGCCTACTAACCTATCAATGTTAGGCCTTTGCAGATCTAGGCATTGCTCCTACGACCTCAAGGAACTAGCCCAGACAGTGGCAGGAAATGAGGAAGATACAGGGTCGACATATGTAGATGTATCACTGGGGAGGACTACTTCGGAGATAAAGCCGGGAGTTGACCTTGCTGGTAGCTCTTCAATACGACCTTGCTTCAAAGGTTGAGCTCAACCTCAACCTCCTCATGTTGGCTTATAACCTGAGATAGAGCCTCTATTTTTTCCCCTTTATTAGCAACAACCATCACTTTCTCTACCTTATACCCAAACATGTCTTTATCCCGATCTAAAAAAAGAAACAAAAAAAAAAATATTAGTATCCGAACTAGATGCCAACTAAAACACTAGGAGGATGATTTGATCCTTACTGGAAGTGGTTGGAATGGAAGTGGAAGCTCTAGTTGTCGTTGAGGTAGGAGGTATAGATTGGAATAACCTCGAATGAAAGAGGTTTGAATTGGAGACAATGAATTTGCAAGACCTCTGCTTTTTTGTAAGAGCTCTGATTGCGTTAGCTCACAACCGGACCACCAAAGTCAAGGTCGCCTTCTTATAATTTGCAAATAAAGTAAAATTGCCGAGGATACAATTACGAGTAAGTCCGACAAAATACAAAGAAAATATCTACTTACATAATGGATGATAAAGAGTAAGAACTACGTCCTCCCTATCCACTTCGGCAGGATGAGACTGACATTCTCCCAACATATAAAAGAATTCCTTCTTTCATCTTTTTATTGAGGAGGAAATGTCTAACACCAATGGACCACCAGTCCTAGATCTAACACTCATATATCACCAGCTAGTGTTCTTTTCATCCGCTTTAAAAGTAAAAAGAGAGTTAAATTGTTTCATGCTCAGGTCAGGGTTTCCTAACATATCCCACGTAATCAGAGTGACAACCAATGTTTGCCACTTATTGGGGCATTGCTGCATAGGAGCTATTCCTCATAAAGAAAGAAACCTAACAATAATTTCAGGGAAATGGAGTTTGAGACCAGCATTTAGAATGCCAGAGTTCAAAGCCATGCATCCCACTAGGGGGACACTAGCTCGGTCAGATGGACAGAGGATTACCATTTCCACCGAACAAGGAATACTATTTTGAGCCCTCAAGCTTTCTAGCAAATCTCCTATCACCACTGGCCTATAGGAATCAGCCCCCCCTCCCACACTCCTCGTAACCATTTTCCTCACTGCCATCATGAGATTCAACTTTTTCCTCCCTAAAACCATCAATACTCTTAGGGTTCCATTCCATGTTTATATGACGACCTAAATCTCCTAGATTAACTACAGAGATTAGGACCAGAGTTAAGCTATCTTGACAGTCCAAACTAGCAAAAGAGGTAAAAGTATAATGTACTTACTCTTTTTGCTGGTTACCCTAATAATGTATCCTAGACTCGTCCGAACTCATGAAATAATCGAGGTAAAAATTCAAGGAAAAGAAAGGTGATTTCTAATAAGGGGAATACCTGGGGACGAACGACCTCACTCAAAAAGGAAACGAAAACGCGAGGGAATTTTTTTTTCGTTTCCTTGTGAGAGAAAATATTTGAGAGTAAAAGTTTGAAAATGAAAAGACGAAGGATGATTTAACAAAAGAGGAGACGAAAAGGCCAAATCAGAACCGTTAGATAAAGAAAAGGAAGGAAAACGAAGGGCCCAGATTTGATGAGTCAAAACTGCGTAGTTTTGACACCAAGCTTCTAAGGAAAGCTAATGAAAGTGCTGGACATCTTGCCAAATCAAACGATGATACTTATCAAACAAATTAATGTTGTAATAATGACAAATATAGGAAAACGAGTCAACTATGTTCAAGGTGAGTCCATCGCCTGGGTGAGCACAGACCTGGGGATAACTGCTAGCCTTTGAAGTCCGACCTAATTCAAAACGTGCGTACTATGAGTACCTAGCTCTTATAAAATTCAGATCGGATCACTAAGGTCATCTCGTACTTATGACCTCCATAATTCTATGAGACATAATGATTACAGACTCCTTCCACACTATCAACCAGTAACACTTGAAAGGAATGTCGTCAACGCCTCCCTATTGTCATAACTTCTTATCCATAATCAACTCATCATTTTCAGGTAACAAAATAGGAAATGACATCATGATAATTTGATGAGAGTCGACCTCATCAACCAATTAAGGGTAAGATCATTGACACACCTTCCAACTTCAGCACTATAGCTGATTTGATTGACAAGACACGAGTCTAGACAATGAGAAGCCATTTTTCCCTATAAATAGAGAAAGATGGTCCACTCCAAAGGCAAAGCTCGACTTACTTTACAACTTCGATACAAACACTGTCATTCTCACTTCTCTTCTTGATAGAGTGATTAAACACTTGTATTTGAAAATTATTATCAATAAAAACACATTTTTATCTTAAAGTTGGCCCATAAATTATCCTTAAAATTTTTTACGTCAACACAAGTTTATTTAATTATTTAAACTTTTAAATCAAATTTTAATATGACTTCTCTTATTTAGTAGAGATTAAAATTAGATTTTTAATAAATTTTCACAAAATTTGATGAAATTTGTGGTTGAAAAGTTGTGAATCTCATTAAATATATGATTAAGATTAATTGTTGATTTTGATTTGAAATTTTAATTGGATTTTAATCCAAACCAAAAAGTTGCCTTCCAATTATACAATTTTTCTTTTGTGGTTAATAAAATTTTCCCTCTAACGTGGGGTCCAATTATAAAGAAAAAATGTATAAAATAATTTGTAACGTGTTGCAACCAATAAAGGACAGTAGTGGAATGAACGCTGCCACGTACACAACATATGCAATAACAATAATGCAATTTTATTGAAAAATAATTTTTTAAAGAATGTATAATTAAAAAATAAAATAAATAATGAATTTGCGTATAAAATAATTTTACGAAGAAGAAATTGGGTTTAAAAATAATTTTTATCAAACACGAACACATTTTTGATGATAAATCTAAATTTCAAAGATATCATTAGAGAAAAATTAAATGAGTCCAAATACCTTTTTAAGAGAAACACACAAACAATATGATTTACAAGAATACGGTATTTCAATGCACTCTCAAAGTTTAGACCCTTAAGTTGTCTTGTATAATAAAAACATATTCGTTGACAATGACACAACTTATGAAACTGTCATATCTAAAATTAATTATGTATTTCCTTTCGCCAGCAATTATTTTATTTTGTTTTAAAAATTTAAAACTCTGAGCATCTTCGATCGTGGTTTAAAATTGGATGTAAATTGATATTTTTAAAATCACTTTTGCATTCTCGTTTACATACCAATTAATTTAAATTCAAAATTTGTTTTAGTGAGAAAAATCTAAATCTACTTTTTGTTTCTTGTGGAGTAAAAAAAGATGTAAATTTATATATTCGTTTATATTTTCTGTCGAAAAATGTAATTTACATCTTTTTATTGAAAAGATTCGTCCAATTTGAAGCTCTAAATTTAAATCTATTTTACACAGTCATTGAAGGCCCTCTTAATGATGGCAAAAAAATCCATCAAACATGATACCAAGGAGCCTCGCCACAAACGAGGTGAAAATTACCCGTTTAATCGGATATTCGGGATGAGGAGGGTGACTTCGTCCTGGGGCGAGTATGGGTAACAAGTACCCCTCCCCTCCCCTCCCCTCCCCGTCCCATCCCTTTTAATTTTTAATTTTTTTAAAAATATTTAATACTTTAAATGAAAATTTTCTCGAAATCTCATTAGTTCTAATAGAAAATGGCAACTAAAGTTATCTAAAAAATATGACAAACAACAAAAGCCTAAGTTTACCAAATATATTTTTACTTTAAATGAAAATTTTCACTAAATTTCATTAATTCTAATAGGAGATGACAACTAAAATTATTTAAAGAATATTACAAACAATAAAAATCTTAATTTACCAAATATAGTTGAATAATTTAAATTTTAAAAATAAATTAAAAATTAAAAAATATATTATTGTATCACTTTAATGAACGAGGACAATAAAATGAATTATCAAAAACTTTTTTTTAAAAAAATTAAACGGGCAGTAAACGGGACAATGATCTCTCCCCTCACCGATCTCTCTAGCCATAAACGGGTAACGGAACGAAAAATGTTGCCTCGATCCCAACCCCCATTCGTGCCATCCTAGATCCTCTTGAATATTGAAATCTTCTAATTTAAATTTGACTCTTTGTTATCACTCTACCTTTTAAGAGTTTGTTTGGGAGAGATTAAAATTGAATTAAAATTGAAAAATTAATCGTTATTATTGATTTTTATTAGACGAATGAAATCTAATAACGATTATATTTTTAATTTTAATTAGATTTTAATTATTATCAAACAAGCTCTAAATGCACATTTTCATTAGACCGATGACTTCATGACTTCCCATTTTACATACAACGTATGCCGAAAAAATTGAAAAAGAAACAGAAGCAAGTCAGAAAAAGAGAAAACATAAAATTATGGAAACAACGTAGGAATTTCCAAGTAATAACGGTTGATGTTGTTACATCCCCATGTTTCCAATAAGAAAATGACCCCACTACAATTTCTAACATATCATTTTTTAATTATGAGCTCGTATGAATTTATTTTTTTCCATCAAATGTAATTTGAAATAGTATTTTCATAGAAAATATGAAGTTAAAAAATAAGAAAAAAGTTTTAAAATTTTTAGATAATATTATTTTATTGAAAACGAGCTATTAAAAATAAATCAGATAAAATTGTATTTTGAAAATAATTAGAATATATATACAAAGCTCTTTTCCTTTCCAGCCACCCTCCACCTTCTTCCCTGCTGAAAAGAAAACAAGACAGATTCTTTGACTAAATTATACTTGCTAGCTCTTTTATAATTATTATTGAAGATTTAGCTTAACAAATTTTTGATAGTAAATTTTTATGGGGAATTGCTTTGGATCTCAACCTTCAACTGACCCTAATCTCTCTAGCTCCACTAGAGCTTCCACTTCTACACCAGGTAGGGGGTACTTTTTGTTAATTCACTTTGTGTTAATACCAGAATATATGCTGTTTCCTTTTATGGGTCTTTGAGAATTCTAGTGTATGTTGAGGGTTTTGTTTTGTTTGTTTTTTGTTTGTTCACTTTGCATTTAAATTAGAATATATGCTGTTTCCGTTTGTGGGTCTTTGAGAATTCATGAATATCTTGATTTTTGCTTTAGAGAAGTGAAGAAAATTTATTACTAGCCTTGAGGGGGTTTCTTTCTTTGTTTGTCCCACTATTTTTTAGACGTTATCCATTTCGATTAGATGTATGAATTGCCATTTTTGTGAAAAATTAAGGGAAGTATTTTTGTTGTAATTTTCTTGATCAAGCAGAAAGAGCAAAATTCTCTTGTACTTACATTTAATATGGTTGTGCTATCCATATTTTAGTGACGTCGCGTAATTTCAGCAATGGTGGAGGTCTTTCTGCAACGAGCAGCAGTGCGGGGCTTAGCCGGCTTTCTGCTGCTGCAAGTGATGATATGTGTGCGTCTGGAGAAATATTGCCGACATCAAATTTGAAGATTTTTACTTTTGCTGATTTGAAGATTGCCACAAAGAACTTCAAGTCTGATATGGTTTTGGGGGTTGGAGGTTTTGGAACTGTATTTAAGGGATGGGTAGATTCAAAGACACTTTCACCGTCTAAAGTTGGTACTGGAATGATGGTTGCTATTAAGAAATTGAACCCTGAGAGCACACAAGGGTTTGAAGAATGGCAGGTGATATTACTCAATTGCTTGGTTTGAATTATTTAACTAATTTGATGGCTTAATATTAATCAAAATTTTCCCATGTTGGGACTTTGTAAAGGACCAGGCCAAAAGGTAAAATTTGCACCTAATTTGAAGCACTTATAATGATGACAACAGTGGAAGTTTGTTTGCAAATATTGGGAATTAGATTAGTGAAGGATTATATCGATAGCTTTAGTCGAACCTATATTTATGTATTAATTTGACTACCCAGAAAATCCCAAACATCGTATTATTGCAATTGGTGAAGGAATATGATGAACTTAAGGAATTATGGTTCACCGTTTCAGTAACAAGAACAAAATGATTGAACTTATTTGTCAATTGAAAGCAGAAATAGAGAGAGAAAGGAAAAGAATCTCCTAAATTAGGAGAAGGAAAATTAATCCTAAATTAGCAATCCTAATTATAGTAAGTCTAAATAAGGCAATGTGGAAATATGGTAATTTCAATGATCATGCAATCTTCAAGATTTCTAACACAATATATGGCCAACTTCCTAATTGAATATTTACAACCACTATAGGATTTTGAGATTGATGAATTGATAGTGAAATGAGTTTGTTACCAAAACAGAAATGACATCTCAAACCAAAGCACGTCCCTAAGCAAATTTATGGATGAGAATCAAACGTTAGATATGGCTTTATCTGATAAGGGGGTGGCAACTTTCATTGTAACAAGCTTGTTACCCATGGTTTGTATTGAGATATGCATATCAACTGACCAAGATTATCCATTTTAGAAGAAACAAGATAATGAAGTAATTTTTTTTGTTGACTACTTGGCGTTGTTGCTACTCCTAATTCTCTACATGTCCAATTGACTATTTTCTAGTAATAATTTGGAAATGACTATAACAAAATCTTCTCCACAATGATTCTTTTACTTCTGAATGATAGAGATTTGAGTTTTCAAACTGTTCGAAGATGGATCAGTATCATTGTAACTTAAGGCTTTTATATCATTCTGGTTATATTTCAGAATGCAGGATTGTCTTTTTATGTGATTGATTTTCATTTGGAAGAAGTTTTAAGCTGTGGCTGTGTGTATCTGTGCTTGGGAACATTGTTGACTGAAGTTCTCTTCATGTTTATTCTCACTGTCTCATGAATCATACGTCTACTTTCCATTTCAAAAGTCTTAATCGAGTGACTGTCTTGTGATCTTTCTTTCTTATATCATATGCCTTTAATTAATACTTACAGCGTTTTCACTTCATTTGGAAATGCAGTCCGAAGTCAACTTTTTAGGAAGGCTTTCACATCCTAACTTGGTTAGGCTCCATGGATACTGTTGGGAAGATAAAGAACTTTTACTTGTATACGAGTTTATGCAGAGGGGAAACCTGGAAAACCATCTTTTTAGAAGTAAGAACTTGAGCCTGAAAATGAGAGAAGCAAGGAATGGGAAGAAAGATTTTCTTATGCTTATTTTTGGTTCGGTTGTTTCTGCAGGAAATTTTGCAATTGAACCCTTATCATGGGACATACGACTTAAAATATCTATAGGAGCTGCTCGGGGCCTAGCTTTTTTGCACGCTTCAGATAAGCAGGTCATATACAGAGACTTTAAGGCCTCCAACATCCTGCTTGACGCGGTATGATTTCATTGAATACTTCGTTACTAGCTGAAGTTTTTCTTTTGAGTCCTTACTATTAGTTATAACCTGGATGAATAGTTCAGTTGTTTTAAGTTGGCAACTTACTTAGTCTGGACAGTTCTATGCCCCCCAAAAAATTCGACACTTGTACTATGACTCTATAGGTTGTTGTCCTCATATTTATTTGCTATAGAGAACTTACAGAGATTTCGAATTTGAGCTTCATTGGTTGAAAACTTGATTAAAGAAATTGAAGGACCATATTATAAATTTACATTGTTTGCGGGCTGTGGTTGTTATGAAACAAACAAGATAACAGAATCGTTCTAATACCACTTGTTGAGAATCGGACCAAATAATAAAGACGAGAATTATACAAGTAATATGAAAATAATGGATCACACAGCAACCAAGATTTTGTGGAAGAATGAGAGAATTTATTATACCATGAAACTAATAATTGTTTTACAAGATTTGATACTCTCAATTTAAATCTAAACAATTTTGTTATGTTTCTAATGTTTAATGACCTAATTGTTATTTGAGCTTATGAAGAGCCTACACCTCGTGTAGTATTTATGGGAGTCTAATTTTGGTATTATAGATGAAGTAGAGCACAAAAATCATGTCAGAAACCAACTGGGAATGGAATTCTTCCAGTATCGGTGGTCCACACAGCTGGCATGGCCTTAGCAGCCGCAATGCCCATGTCCGGGTGCTTTGCCGTCCGCGCCCTGTCTCCCTTGTGAGTTGCTGGTGCTTTTTGCTCCGTCCTTGTGTTTCCAAAACACTTCATCAATTTCAAAGTCCTTTTCCAATGAAACTCCCAATTCATGATGAAATTTGATCCCTTATCAAACCGAACTTCCAAACCAACATTTTCTAAGTTTCCTCCATAAATCAATATAAAGTGATCTCAACATTTTTCTTATTTCTTCCCCTTTCGCTTCCTTCTTGCATCGAGAATATCTAATTTCTGTTCTTCCTCTGGTTCCGTGTCGGGAACATCGTCATCCAAATCAATTGGATTACTACTTCCATGAGCATCCAAATTTGGAATATTTTCAGGAATTGGTACTTTATTCAGACCGAAAAATTTATTCTGAAATTGACTTTGTGGCGTTATAGGTGATCGGTCTCCGATACCGAACAAACCCTCAACAAATAAGTGTGGATCCATTTGTGAATTGTGTGTATAATAAGTAATTAAGTAAATAAAGTGTATGGAAAGAAATCAAGAATTGAAAGAAAGTTTATGTGTAAGATTGTAATTGTAAATTTGTAGTGTGATAATTGATATTGAATAATTAAATAAAATAGAAGGTAGAAATGAGAATGTAGAAAATTGTAGAATGTGGAAGAGAGTAAGAGTTGTTGGAATGTTGTATGAAAATATTTGGAAATGGGTTGAAGTATTTATAAAGTAAAAAAAAAAAAGGAAAAAATAAATAAATTAATGAAGTGGCCAAAACGGCCACTTTTCATAGTTTAGTGACCATTGCTGTTGGAAAGTTCAGTAACCGTTTCAGTTAATGTTCATGGCAAGTTGAGGAGTCGGCCCGCTCGGCTCATGTGAGCCTCTTTTCCATCTGCCGAGCCGACAAGCTACTCGACCCGTTTGATATCCCTAGCAATCCATCTTTATGTGTCCCTTATTGTTGCAATTCCAACGGACTTTATTACTGTTGCTATCATTGACTCTGCCCCTTCCATGACCACCTGTCTTCCTCTTACGAATAACAAGAACCTATGCTTAGGCCTCAGATCCGACGACCAAATGCTTCATCTTCTCCTTGAAATAAAGTGTATCATATAATTCGTCAATATTAAGAGTATCTCAACTATAGAGAATATTATCTCCAAAAATCACATATAAAGGCGACAACTTCATCTTAGTTGACCTTCATGGCCTCCAAATGAGCAACGATTTTCTTGAACACCAATAAATGATCTTCCAAAGATCTATCTTCTTTTAAGCGAAGATTCAAGTGTAACTTACTGGTTAAACTTTTTGTCATACAAAGCTGTCCCTTTCATGACCACCTATCTACCTCTCACGAATAACAAGACCCTCTATCTGGGCCCCCGATTTGACGACCAGATGCTTTATCTTCTCCTTATAATAAAGCGCATCATATACCTCATCAATAGTAAGAGTATCCTGACTATAGAGAATCACTAAAAGTCACATATGAAGGCGGCAACGAACATAATAATATCAGCCCTAAATCCTCTTCATCGTACTTGACCTCCATGGTCTTCAAATGAGCGACGATTTCCATGAACACCAATAAATGCTCTTCCAAAGATCCACTTTATGTCAAGCGATGAGAATACAAGCACTGCTTCAAGTGTAACTTACTGATCAAGCTCTTTGTCATATAAAGCTACTCCAATTTCAACCAAAACCCTGCGATACTTTTCTTCTTTACCACGTACTAAAGAATTTGATTAGAAAAATGAAGGTGTATCTGTCATAGGGCTTTTTGATCCTTGCGTTGCTTTTCCTCCACAGTCATTGTTGCGGGTATTCTATCTATCCCCCAACAAAGCATCATCAAGATCCAATTGAGCAAGAACCACTCGCATCTTGATCTGCTACAAAGAGAATCTACTGTTGCGATCCCAAAGCGAATATCGAATTTCGTAGTTATCATCCCTAAAACAATTGACCTTGTTCAAATATCGCTTTAATAACCAACTTGGACCTCCTAAGAACCCGCCAAAAAATCATCAGCTCTAATACCAATTGTTATGAAACGCGAAAATGATACCGAATTTATCCAATACCAAATTATTGGAGAAAATAAGAAATTATAGCCACAATATGAAATGATCACGAGAACACAAGAACAAATAATTTGTAGAAAATGGAGATTTTATTATAATATGGAGAAATGATAAAAAAATTTGTGTTTTCAACTATCTAACTTTTTATTAAATCATAATGAAGATCCAACTATAAATAGGGAACAAATAGGGACATCCAAACCTTGATAGTAGAGTTGTAGTTAAAGTGGAATGTAAGAAACGGAGTAGAGAACAAAAAATATGCAGGGCAAAATCAGCTAGGTGACTCTGCAATGCCCATTCTCGGGTCCTTTATTTTAAAATTTCCTTCATCCTAATTGTTAGGATTGATACCACTTGTTGTAAAACCAACCACCGAATTGAGATGTCAAAGTTATAGGCACAATATCAAATATTTGATTAAGAACAAAAGAATAAAGAAGACAAGAATATGATAGGAATTAAGAGTTTTATTGATCAAGAATAATGGAAAAATAAAATTACAATGATCCTAAAAACTAGTGATCATATATCTCACATCTTATAAATTGTAAAGAAGAGCCTAATGTTTATAGGCAACTATGTAGGGAGCGTCCAAAACTCTAATAGAAAAGTTCTAGTTGAAATAGAATGCCAAAACGAGTTAAAACATGAAAACGGGCTTGGGCCGGTAACACTGTCGCTCGAGCATCAGTCGAGCGACAGCCCCGTCGCTCGAGCGATGGGGGTAACGATAGGCGGGGCAACAAGTTTCGGGTTGTTTTTCTGCCGACCTTGCTCGAGCGTCCAACTATCGGTAGGCTAGCGAAAAAGCGGCGACTTTTCTTCCCGGTCCATAATTCAACATCTTCAAGTCCAATACAAATTTTAACTCCCAATAGGCTTCCAAAGTAGAATTTCAACTTGACATAGGACTCCAATAGCATTCCATACTTGAATTCTTTATGACGTGTATTTCAATTAAAATTCTTCAAACACTTCTCGGGTCACACTCAAATTCCAACACTAATGTCCTCTTCAAGTCCAACACAAATTCCTACTTCCAATTGAACTTTCAAGTAGAATTTCAATTAGAATTCGCCAAGTAAACTTGAATAGGATTCCACAATAGTATTTCAAATAGAATTTTTCTTAATGTGCACTTTAATTAGAACTTCCAATTATTTTCAACAAAGAATTCGGGTCACACCCAAATTCTAACGGTGGTGCCAATTGTAAGATTCCCTTTTACTCAAATCTTTTCTTTTCGTCCTTACCATTGCTATTCAGGTACTAAGCAAACGTCTAAAACTAGAGAGAGAATTTTTAAAGTCAGTGTTTCTAAGAAACAGATCCTGCATCTTCAAGTATATGGCCTCGAGGTATGAGGAATTTAGAGATGTGGTTAGAACTCCTCGCCCGGAGGGGGAGGGAGTGGGGGCTTTGGAACATCCATATGCAGCTCACAGATTACTGAATGATTTGCATTTAATGGAGATTATATGAAATAATGATTCTAATTATTGTCAAACGTTTATACCTCGAATTATAGGGATTCGTGCAAACTCTTATATTTTAACATCTTGTCCATAAATGCCAAGATGACGTGCCAACTAGATCTTAGTATTTATTATCCTGTCCAGTTGTTTCAAGATTTTCCTTTTATCTCTAATCTAAGTTTGTGTTGGTAGAAGTAAATTAGTGGAATGTTACTTAGTTTTTTTTTTTTTAGTTTAGCTTTCTAATGATGTTTTCTTGTATTGCAGAATTATAATGCAAAAATATCAGACTTTGGCTTGGCAAAATTAGGGCCCGCAGAGGGGAATTCACACGTAACAACCCGAGTTATGGGAACATATGGTTATGCGGCTCCTGAATATGTTGCAACAGGTGAGTGTCTATTTGATTGTATGATATACCTTTCTTAGCATCTTGAATTACTTCCGTTTCTTGTTAGATCTGATCAGTAATGGATAAGATTTGGCATTTTAAACTGAATTTGATTTGCTGAAAAATCCAGCTTTGAACTTAAGCCCCTATTTGAACCACATTATTTTTTTCATTCTCATTCTTCTGTTTATTTTCAACCATACATTTTTGAATAAAATAATATTTTCCATTACATTAATAACTTTTCCTTCTTTTTCAACCACATATTCCACATCACATCAGAAAAAAAATGCATTCTTGACTGAAAAATGTGTACCAAATAGGGGCTAAATTCATCTTTTCGAGGTACGGAAGTATGATATTTCAAATATGAGTGGTATATCTGATATTCTTAATGCTTTTTTTTCCAACTTGAATTGAATTTACAGTTTTTTTCCCTTTTTCCGGGATTTCTTTTCCATATCATTTTGGAACAAAGGAGTTCTCCCCAGGCATATTAGAAACTCCATTAGAAAACAAGGGCTTAGTCAATGGTCTAAGAAGAAACTGGAATCTTCTCGGCTGCTTTCTCGCTGCCTTTTAGGGGGAAGACTGGCAAATGATGGAATTCCGGGTGGTCGTAGATTCTGGATCATCTTTTAGCGGCTAACNTCTGATATTCTTAATGCTTTTTTTTCCAACTTGAATTGAATTTACAGTTTTTTTCCCTTTTTCCGGGATTTCTTTTCCATATCATTTTGGAACAAAGGAGTTCTCCCCAGGCATATTAGAAACTCCATTAGAAAACAAGGGCTTAGTCAATGGTCTAAGAAGAAACTGGAATCTTCTCTGAAGCTCCATTACGGAAGGGGCAATGAGTTTCTGTTGTAGGATGCAATGTTTTAGAAACGTATTAGAGGAACTATTAGTTTGGCATACCAGTACAAAAATAAAGAGCCAGATAGATAATAAGAGGATCCTGGGCAGTGCTATCTGAGAAAAATAAAAGGAAAAAGAAAACAAATTGTATGAAAGGGTCCCACAAGAGCACCATAAATGTTGCGTAATTGCCACAGAAAATCTAGAATTATGGTTGGATTTCTCCTGAGAAAAGGCTTCTGGCCTTCATGTCTTCTGTAGTTTCATTATCTGTCTGATAATTGGACTCCAATTTTTACTTTCTTCAGTTTGAAGATGCTAATATGAGAGATGTAACCATGTGTATTGAAGGGTTTTTAGGCAGGATTACAACTAATACTAGCGTTGTACCAAGTTTGATCCATCACTCAGTTTTACTGGACCTTTCAATATACGAAGTGTTGGATCGAATTGAGTGAAGGAAAAAAGTATCATTTTCTTCAATTCGATCCGACACTACATACACCCGGCGCATTTACACCTCTACCAATAACTATATGTAAATCATGCTTTCCCCAAGTCATTCCCACAATACAAGCACAACTTTCAAGCTGGACTCAGGTTGGCCTCCGGTTATGACATTCTTGTATATTATTGTTCTAGAATTTACATACCGGGTTTCCATTTCAGACTAATTGAACACATACCAACCCTGACAAACATTGTCATTGCTTCATGCTGGATTCCATTTGGTCTGGGCAAATAGTGCAGTCATAGAACTACCATCCCAATTCCCAAGAAGGAAAAAGAAAAGGAATGAAGGAAACCCACCAATCAAAATATTATATGGAAAAAGAAAGGAAGAAATTGGTGAATAAAGAAAACTAGTTCAACGTTTCGAAACTTAAGCTCACAATGCGTTGAACGTTTCCTTCATGCTCCATTCCATGTTCAACATTTTTTTTTTTTTTTTTTTTTGAAAACAGGTCATCTCTATGTAAAGAGTGATGTGTATGGATTTGGCGTGGTGCTGCTTGAGATGTTGACAGGCTTACGTGCACTTGATAACAGACGACCTAGTGGCCAGAAGAATTTGGTTGATTATGCTAAACCCTTTCTCTATCAGAAAAGGAAGCTAATGAGTATTATGGATGCACGGATGGAAGGCCAATATTCTTCGAAGGCAGCTTTACAGGCTGCTCAACTCACTTTAAGATGCCTTGAATCAGAACCCAGAAAGCGGCCTTCAATGAAAGAAGTTGGAGAGATGTTGGAACAAATTGCAGCTATTGGAAAACCAAAAGAATCCAAAAGTAAGTCCATGCATTCTTCGTCTCATCGCCATCGCCATCGCCATCACCATCACCATGGAGATAGAGTAGCATCTGGAAGATAAGATGAGAGATGCCAAATTAATATGTAAGTTCTCACGTCATAATTTGTTTAACTTCAATTTCATTAAAATTATTTAGTTTTAACAAATGCCAATTCCTTTGTTTGGAAAATTTACATGAAGTGAATGTGTTATTGTTTGCAAAATGAGTAATTATTCTAAAATTGTTTGTCATCATTAGAATTGTTCTGAATTCACAGTTTTTTTTCGTTTTACAGTTGCATTTTCTATGAGCCATGTATGAAATAATTTGTATAAAACGTTTATTTTTATTCATATCATAATTATATACTGTGGCATATGTATGGTAAATAATTTGTATAAATGCAAGGAAGGATATTTACTATTTAGGCTTCAACTCTTACCAACTTGTAGCTCATAATTCCCAGCAGCTTGTAGAGATCTAGGATGAATGTTGTTGCCTCTATCGGATATGATGTTTTATGGATTTTGGAACCTTTTGCATTATTTAATGTTAATGTAATTTAACGAAAATATTTATGTAATTGCATGAACTTTATATGTTATTTTTTAAGGAGAGAAGTTTTGTTAGTTAAATTTTTTTATCTAGTTTGTGTCAATATGTCTTGTCTAAGGGATAAAAAATGTTTTATATTAAGAATTAGAAAACGTGCGCAATACAATTATGATCAAGAGTAATTAACTTAATTTAGAGAGTTTTTGCATGAAGGTTGTTATTTTGAAAGAGGGACGCAAATAGAGAAAGTAAAAGTTGTTATTATTCCAATGAGCGAATGATGGATATCTCTGAATGTATCTCAAACACCCAATCGAGTTTCAAAAATTACAAGATATATTCACATATTTGTCGGGGGAATTTTTTTTCCTTTTTGTTGTAAATAATATGATTATTAATAAATTACAATTATACCCTTGCAGTCCTTGTTTTTATTATCATTGTATCCTTAATTTTTCCTGAGATTTTGATTCTTAATAAAATACACAAATTCATTGGCTTCTCTTTTTTGCTTTTTCTTTTTCTCTAGTTTATAACACGTTATCAGTACAAACGCTTTTATTTAATTATTTTTTCTTAGGAAAAAAAAAAAAAAATTAGAGGCCAAACAATCTGCGCCTTTTTCAGCACTCAAATTTTGCATATTGTAATTTAAAGTTTAGTAAATGCCTCCTGTGTATTGAACAAATCGGAATGAATTCCCCTTGGTGACGTTGATTGCATTGAAATTTTGGTATTCTATTCATTACTTTTTTGTAATGATTGGTTTTTTCTTTTTTTCTTTTTTTCGCACTACGTGCAATCTTGATAATTGATGTTGCAATTTCATAACAATGTGTTTGTACAAATCGGAATGAATTCCCCTTGGTGATGTTGATTGCATTGAAATTCTAGTATTCTATTCATTACTTTTTTGTAATGATTGTTTTTTTCTTTTTTTCGAACAACGTGCAATCTTGATAATTGATGTTGCAATTTCATAACTGTGTTATGGTTCGTGTATTTGGTTCCGTAATTGTGGATAATCAATTTTTGAATTTTCAAAAGTTTTGCCAAACAGATCTTTAACTACTACCGATAAGAGCTAATCCGTGCAAGACAATTATTAAAATATGTAGAGAATTTCAAGATAAAAATGTGAAGTCTTGTGTCGGGCCAAAAAATATGTTGAGTAATGTCATTTATCAGGATTATTTGTTCATTACCGAACTATGTGGCAATAGCTTCACCACCACGTTGATCGACGGTTAATCATAATGATAATAAATAACATTATTTAAAGTTTATGTTAGGTTGTGCTAGACCATCGCAAAATAGATTGGAATGAGAATGGATTTTAACTTGTTCGATTACTAGAATGAGCCAAGATATTTTACTTATCGTTCTTACATACTATCTTGATTGNTGAGAATGGATTTGAACTTGTTCGATTTCTTGAATGAGCCAAGTTATTTTACTTATCGTTCTTACATACTATCATGATTGAATTATTGATGTACATGTTTGAAAGGTGAATGAGAGACTACAATAAATGGTACTGGTCCAAACCGAAAGCCTCCCTCGCAAATTGAGGACAGGACCAGGCCCCCCCCTCTTAAACGCTCAAATGGCTGCTGACTTAGGCAATAAATAGCCAATTCTGACATATGACTTGCTTTACGTAATTATCAATAATGCGCGACATATTGTGATAAATAATTAATTTTATAACTATTTTGCAATATTAATAACAAATTTAAAATATAATAAGAGGATTTTGTTCGTACAATATGATTTCTTTTCATTCAAAAATTCAAAAATTTTGATACATATACTAGATGATTGCATAGTGTTCGCAACCTAAAATTCGTAAAATTACTGTCCAAATTTAAGATATAAATATAATTTTCAGATTATACAATCAAGACAGTGTGTCTTGTCAATGCTAGTGATCTTAAATCTCAACTTTTGAGAAGTGTTAGTTGAGATGTTGATAAATTATTTAACACTATTACTTGTTAAACGCGTCTAATTAATTTAATTGAGAACAAAATACTTTCCATTTCTGTTTAGGGAAAGCTAATATGCATCATGTCATATTATTTTTCTCTTTATTATAATTGGCTTATGATCAAAGCCTAATTGCCCCATCTAATTATTTTGACAGTGCAGTATATATAAAATTAATCAACCACAATGCATTGGGATATAAAATAAATATTGATGTAAATAAATGAGTAGTTTGAATTAGGGATGACAAAAAAATTCGCCAGCTCGAGCTTAGCCCGGAAAAAGCCAAGCCTACCTGAATGTTTTTTTTAAAGTAATATAAAAAAAATTAATTTTTTTAAATTTAAATGATACAATTGGTAAATTGTAAAATTAAAAATTTTGAAAAAATAAAATCTTAAATTCAAAAAAAAAAATTGAAAATAAAAATGATGAAGAATTTTAGAAAAATAAAAATTAAAAATAGTTCAAACTCTTAATTATTATTCACATAAAAATTATAAAAGTATTTAAGTAAACACAAATAAAAATATTTTTAGTTCATGTCATTAATTTTCATTTTTATTTTCTATATTTTGAACTTAATTTATTAATTATTTTTATCTTACTTCTATAGAAGAAATAAATATTGTAAGATTCATCGAACTTAAAATGTATATATTACTTTATAAAATGTTAACGTAAAATTGTAATACTTTTTATTGAATAATCAAATTTCATGAAATAAATGTTCTAAAATAATTTTTCAAAATATTGAACAAAACATGCATTTTAATTTCTATTTTGAGAAATAACTTTTTAAAATGACAAATCAATAATGTTTTTAGCTATCTAAAATGGATCCTCAAAACATAAAATTGAAAATGAAAATGAACTCGAACTCGAAATCGAAAACTAAAAAACAAACCAAACGAGCCCTTACTATTCAAAAACTAATTTATTTATTTTTTTAAAAAAGGCGGTCAAACAAGGGCTTTGACTTCAATTTTTTTAGCTAAACAAAACAAGGATGGTGCAATTTTTGTTTTTTGTGTTGGAAATGTTGCAGCATCGGTCCCTATGGCATTTTATTTATTTTCTTGTTGAGATTATAAACTTATTTCCTGTCAATAATAAGTTTTTTTAATTGAAAGTGGCCAAAAAATAAATAAATAAATTATATATTATAAAGCGGATTATTGATTGTCAATTTGACGGGACAATTCTCTCAGCATTAAGGGGAGAAATAAAAAAAGGAAAATAATGTACAACTGCATCATTATTTAAATCATCGCAAAAGATAATTCAAACCAGAAATTCGAAAGATAATTTATTTAGATGTATCTACTGACCAAAGAAACCAACCCGAACCGCGCCCTGGCCTAGTGCAAACTGTTGTAGGATGCAATGTTTTGTACATGTGTTAGAGGTGATTCTATTAAGTTGTGGAGCCTAATTATTATCGAACCTAATTAAGGACTGTTTAGGAATTTGTGTTCTTGTAAAATTCTATGAAGAAATAAAATTCCTTGTAAAATTCAATTTTGCCCTAATATATCTTATAAATAGGGAACAGTCCTTAGACTTTAAGTATTATCATCAAATGGAGAGAAAGAGAGGTTAGAGAAGAAAAATTGATATTTTCTCTTGTATTTTGCCCTAATATATCTTATAAATAGGGAACAGTCCTTAGACTTTAAGTATTATCATCAAATGGAGAGAAAGAGAGGTTAGAGAAGATAAATTGATAATTTCTCTTGTAAAGCATTTTTCATCATAGTGAATTATTGCAACGGTGCATGAGAACGTAATCTCACATTTAGTAGAACCTTTATAAATCTTGTGTGTTCTTGATTGTTTATTTTCTTTCTTAAGTTGATTGACCTTGATGGGTTATAATTAAAGTTTATAATTCTCAACAGCTTCTAGTTTGGCATTGTGAACACTACAAAAATGAATATCCAGGTAATGAGGATCCCCGACAGTGCTTGAGAGCAGCGTTGAGAAAAAAATAAAATAGATTGTTTGAAATGGTCTACAAGAGCATCAAAAACGTGAGTATGAACAAGTCATGAGATACCTGAATTACATTGGCCTGGACCTCAATAGCCGTAAAACATATAAAATTATGGTTTGAATTCCTCGTGTGGACAACTTCTTCCCTCATGCTTCCATATTGTTAAACTAGTTGTATTTTGAAAAACAGATCATCCCTATGTAAAGAGTGATGTGTGGCTTTGGCGTGGTGCTGTTTGAGATGCTGACAACAGCCGACATATTAGCTGAAAGAATTCGATTGATTATGCTAAACCCCTTCTCTCTAAGAAAAGGAAGCTAATGACCATCATGGATGCACAGGAACCCAGAAATCGGCCTTCAATGAAAGAAGTTGTGGAGGTGTTGGAACAAATTGCAGGTGAAAACAAAGTAATCAAAAAGTAAGTCCATGCGTCGAGTTTTTAACATATCAAATATTCCCTATTCCCAGAGTGCCATGAATCTACTTGTAGTTGCTTATTTGGTATGTTCGGACCTGCTCTGGTTGCATTTTCAGATATTTGTCTGGAAAGATTAGTTCCAAATTGACAGTTTTTTTGAGTATAGTAGTGTTGGAAAATATATGGATTGGCAAATAAATTTTCACTTGTGTATGTGAAATTAATCCCACATTATTTGAAAATTGGGATTTGAAGAGGAGCTTTAAAAGGGATTACAATCCCACATTGGTTAGAAATGAAAAAATGGGAATATATGGGGACTATAAATAGTACCATCCCATATTGGAAAAGGAAAAGAAATGTGGTAATGTGGGAAAACTTAAATAGTTATCCCACATATGATAGAAATAAGTTTGTGGACCAATTTATATATGGGTTACTAATTTGTAAGGTGTAACCATTTGTTGCATAGAGACTCCTCCATGGCCTACGCGCCCGCAAGGGGTGCAAATCTTGGACCGACTTGGCCTTTGAGCCTTGAACTTGTGTGGGAGCACAACCTGCGTACACGAATGTCGGATCGAATGAGTCAAAAATTGGCCACAAAGTGCAAGCCACATTTTGGAATTTTTCTTTTACGTTTTCCATTTAAAACATAACCTGAAAACGTTTTCATTTATTTTGTAACTCCAAAACGTCAGAATTCATATGAGGGGTTATGTGTGCATTAAGTGGTAAAGACTCCTCCTTGCCTATATATACTGGACAGTCTTTCATTCAGACACACAACAACTGCACGAATTCATCTGCTTCCTGTTCTAATTCCTGTCTTCCTCAAGTCACTTGGTGATTCCGTCCGTTCCGACACGCTCTTTCAGTTCGGCTGCACAGCTGCAGTACAAGCCGCTGTATCCTGGGAAGTAAGCGCTCGAATTACTTCGGTGAAGGGGCGAATATTGCTTTAAGGACACTGTGTTGAACACATGCCCCGGCTCCAAGACGTCAATTTTAAATTCTGCCAACTGCAATGTTTTTTGTTTACTTCTTCTAATTCATTTAGCTGTTCATGTATTTCGACTTACAAGTAGTTCATTTTTTATGAACCCTATATGTTATATGTTTGGTTGAACCATTGGAAAGCTATTATACATGCAGTTCTATCCATTGATCTTTAATTCGATGGCGCAGACGTCTTTTCACAATTTTCTTTGCATATAAGATTAATAATAATAATAAATAAATAACACTGAGTGATGTAATACTCATTTGTGGGTGGAGCAGTTTGGTGATGTAATATTCATGGAGGAAGGCTCTATTGGGGTCAAGAGTATAAAGAGTGCACGGACCTTGGTCAACTTGGACATATACCGCGATTTACTTCCGCCCATTATTGAAAGGCCGGTGATGGGTGGTCCAGGACATAGTTCGGCGTAACTTGAGATACCTGGGTAAAAAAAAAAAAATTAACAGATTTAATTGGAAGAGTTAATGCTAAGGTACAAGCATTTTATTGTTTATTTTAACTTTTTTAATAATGTCTAGTGTCCTCTTATCCTCTAAGAGCACCATGCCCTTAATACCAAATTTTACACCAAAAATAAGAACATAGATGGAACGAAAAATCGGGGTAAAAGAAAATAAAGGGCAAATGGGGAATAATGTTACACCAAATTTGATGTACGACTGGAGATAGTCTATGGGTGTCCCTGTCCTCGGCCTTCCTCGAAATCAAGGAAAAGTAAAAAAAAATCCAATGCAAGGGTAATTTTGTTTTGTGCTCTTTTTTATGTTTTTCAGATTAAGATTTTTCTTTGTTGTTTCTCTACTGTTAGAGGAAGCGTATTTGATTTATCGACTTGGGTTTTGTTGAGTTGTACACATTAATTAACTTGTTAATATGCTAATCTATTTTTTATTACAAGATTGAGATTTTATACTTGAGCCGGAATATTGGTTCAGAGGAAGTATACGCATTGTTGAATCTCAACGTCAAGTGCAAAAGGAGTTAATATCGTAGTCATAAAGTCGAGCAAAAAGCAAGAAATAATAGTGTCAATGTATTGCATTTTTTATATCGTACGTGTACGATATCGTAACAAACAGTATAATGAATCTTATTGTTCCCACGAAGACTATACTTCAGGACTTAATCAATTTTTTTTTAATTCCTATTTGACAAAGGCAATTAAATATTTATGATAATTGTGATTATTTTTTCCTAATTACTTTTGACTAATTGAAAATATAAAAATATTACAAACAACGAATAACTGAATATTTAAATATGTGATGAATATTAGGGCATAACAATTTCATCAATTGATAACCTTAATTCTTAATTTAAGATTCATAACATATTGTAGTATTCGATCGAATTATTCTATTGTATTCAATTTACTCTCATAGAGCTCTCATTAAATCTATTTAACTAATTAAATTTCATATATCTATATGAATCAACCATAGTTAAACGAAACACTAGTTCTAAGAATTCATATTACGATCGTAATAATTAGTATATATATTTCTACACGTTATACTAACATATCAAATTTTATTATATGGTATAAATCTCAAACTCACCTCTCGATTCGTAAGAGACTCACATAATCGTCAAATTAGTGATCAAGTAATTCAATATATTAAATTCATAGTAAAACCAATAGTTATAAAAATAAATCACATAAATCATGAATAAAAAAAAAAATCATAAGTTGACTACGTTGTTTTTTAATATAAAAATTAATTATTTATACTGTAAAAATAAAAACACGCAAAAGTATAATAAATTCATCAAAAATTGATTTTAAAAAAATGAAATTTCTCGTGCCCCCTTTCTTCTTCTTCTTCTTCTTCTTCCTTTTTTTTTTTCCTTCTCTCTTTTCTTTCTTTATTTCCTTTCTGTTGGCAGCCTTTTTTTTGACTTTTTCTCTCTCCACTTCTACTTCTTTTCTTCTTTTTTTTTCTCCTCCTTTTTCTCCTGCTTCAGCCGCTGTTCTATCCTTTTCTCCATGTGTGTGTGTCTATATATATATATATATATATATATGAGTGTGCAAGCGCTCGCGTTTAATTTGGTTCTTCAATTAAAATTTTCAATGTAAGTCTATTGAAATTCATTTAATGTAATATTTTTCTCCATCTTTGGATTTTACCATTTTAACCACATTTGCATTATTTTCTCTAACTTTTCATTAAACATATATTTTTACCCACAAAACACAATATAACATAAAATAAATATCATGATAAGTACCTCAGATAAGTTTTATCACAATGTTAGCTAGAGTGTAATAATTAGTGGGAAATGGTCTGATGACATGGGCATTTTACAAAAATGATGAAATGAGGGGAAAAAAAAAAAGTTACACAATATATACACTTCCCTTTTATAAACCCACACTTAACCCAAATGCTAGAAATTCAAAAGGCCGTAAAGAAACTTCATCGCGGACAACAAAACTGAAGGCTAGGAATTCAAATTTTGCAATCAAAATCATGGGTGAACTCTTCTTTGACATCAAATTAACCTCAAAACAAGTGCAAAAAGTCTCATTTCAATGTTAGAATTCGAACCATCTAACTTTTTTCAAATTTGTGGTTATTTTTTTTCTTCTTCTAGTTCATTTAGTTTAAATAGTATGAATTTATAGCATAAAATGTTGTTGGAAAGTATATATTTGAGTTTTAAATTTGTACATTGTGGTTTGTGTTTTAAATTGATTGTGAGTTTAAATTCTAAGCTTGTGTTCTTGGTCAACTGTAAGGGGTCTGTGTGAATATTCTCATCAACTGCGAGGGTAGTTGAGAAACAATCCTCATTGACTCTTAAATTGGTGAAGAATGTTGCTTATCGACTCTTTTAAAAACTAATTTTTAAAAGAGTTTCTTATTATGAAAGTGCTTTTAGAGGAAGTTAAATTGAACCAACTTTCTTTAAAAGTTCTTCTAATTAGTAAAAGTACTTTCATAAAATTAGTCAAATGAGTCTATACATATTCTCATTTTTGTAGCACAGGGATGTCAAAATGGCTCGGCTCGGGAAGAGTTTGAGTTGAGCCGGCTCGTGGCTCATGACTATCAAGCCAACGTGTGGGCTGTGTTACTGGCCATTTTGGCCCGTTGAGCCAAGTTTTATTAAAAAAAAATTAAAAAAATAGATTTTAAATTTACGAATTTTAAATTCATATTCTTATAAATTGTACAAATTTTAAATTCTTTTAAAAAAAATTAGATTTCTCACTCAAATAATATATATGAGCGGGCTTGACCCGCTAAGGCCCGAGACAAAAGCGCCCAAAAAAAAGTGGGAACCATTTTTGCTCGGTTAGTCCAAGAATTTCGGCATGGCTCGGCTCGTGACCCCGTCTCCTCTGTGTTTTGTGTCATTTGCAGATAAAAGAAACATAGTGAGGGAGGCGTTTCTTTGTAGAGTAATCACCATAGTTCTCTTCTCTTGTTTAATCTTTCCAGTATTTTTTGGTAAAAGAAATGTCAAATAATTATGACAACTGGGAAAGGCTTGTGGTAGCTGTGCTTCGAAGAGAAAAGGATCGGCAATTAGCTTTAGCTCACTCGAGGGAATCGAGTATAAGCTCCGGGTCCTCTAGTTTCAACTTTGGACTGGATTCTCCAGTTCATGAGCAGAGTCTCCAACTTGAAGCTTCTTCCAGTAAAGTAAATGAAACGGATCGGGAGAGATTGTTTCCATCTGCAACAAGCAGCAGTCCAGGGCTTAGCCGGTTTTCTGCTGCAGCAAGCGATGAAACGCGTGTGTCTGGAGTGATATTGCCAACATCAAATTTGAAATTTTTTACCTTTGCTGAACTGAAAATTGCCACGAGGAACTTCAATTCTGCTTTGGTGTTGGGATCTGGGGATTTTGGAACTGTATTTAAGGGTTGGGCAGACTCCAAGACACTTTCATGGTCTGTCGATGGTGCCAGAATGGCGGTCGCCATCAAGAAATTGCACCCTGAGAGACTGCAAGGGTTTGAAGAATGGCAGGTAATGTTATTGGAACGTTTTGTTTGAATTGTAAGTAATTTAATGGCTTGATGTTAATCCAGTTTTTCCCATGTTGGGACTATGTTGAGGACCAGGCCAAAATGGTAAACTTTGCCCCAAATTAGTAACATTTCTAATGTTGACAGTAGTCCGAAAATTTTTCAAGTATATCATTTTGTGGGAATTATATTAGAAAAAGAAACAACTGCCCAAGTTTTGGTGGAACCTATATTTTCTATAACAATTTTACTATCAGAAAAGCGCATACATCCTGTTGTTTCTGCAAGTTGTTGCAGGTAGTGAAGAGATATGGTGAAGTTAAGGGAATTATGGTTCCCATTCAGTAACAAGACCTAAGCAAATTTATGGATGAGAATCAAACGTTAGATATGGCTTTATCTGATAAGGGGGTGGCAACTTTCCTTGTAACAAGCTTGTTACCCATGGTTTGTATTGAGATATGCATATCAACTGATCAAGATTATCCATTTTAGAAGAAACAAGATAATGAAGTAATTTTTTTTGTTGACTACTTGGCGTTGTTGCTACTCCTAATTCTCTACATGTCCGATTGACTATTTTCTAGTAATAATGTGGAAATGCCTATACCAAAATATTCTCCACAATGATTCTTTTACTTCTTAATGATAGAGATTTGAGTTTTCAAGTTGTTCGAAGATGGATCAGTGTCATTGTAACTTGAGGCTTTTATATCATTCTGGTTATATTGCAGAATGCAAGATTGTCTTTTTATGTGATTGATTTTATTTGGAAGAAGTTTTAAGCTGTGGCTGTGTGTATCTATGCTTGGGAACATTGTTGACTGAAGTTCTCTTCATGTTTATTGTCACTGTCTAATGAATCATAAGGCTACTTTCCATTTCGGAAGTCTTAATCGAGTGACTGTCTTATGATCTTTCTTTCTTATATCATATGCCTTTAATTAATACTTACAATATTTTCACTTAATTTGGAAATGCAGTCGGAAGTCAACTTTTTAGGAAGGCTTTCACATCCTAACTTGATTAAGCTCCATGGATACTGTCGGGATGATAAAGAACTTATACTTGTATACGAGTTTATGCAGAGGGGAAGCCTGGAAAACTATCTTTTTAGAAGTAAGAACTTGAGCCTGAAAATGAGAGAAGCAAGGAATGGGAAGAAAGATTTTCTTATGCTTATTTTTGGTTTGGTTGTTTATGCAGGAAGTGTTGCAATTGAACCCTTATCATGGGACATACGACTCAAAATAGCTATAGGAGCTGCTTGTGGTCTAGCTTTTTTGCACACTTCAGATGTAACAGTCATATACAGAGGCTTTAAGGCCTCCAAAATCCTGCTTGACGCGGTATGTTTTCATTGAATAATTCGTTACTAGCTGAAGTTTTTCTTTTGAGTCCATACTATTAGTTACAGCCTGGATGAATAGTTCAGTTGTTTAAGTTGGCAACTTACATAGTCTGGACAGTTCTATGCCCCCCAAAAAATTCGACACTTGTACTATGACTCTATAGGTTGTTGTCCTCATATTTATTTGCTGTAGAGAACTTATAGAGAATTCAAATTTGAGCTTCATCAGTTGAAAACCTGATTAAAGAAATTGAAGGACCATATTATAAATTAACATTGTTTGTGGGCTGTGGTTGTTATGAAACAAATAAGATACCAGAATTGCTCTAATACCACTTGTTGAGAATTAAACCAAATAATAAAGACGAGAATTATACAAGCAATATGAAAATCTTTTACATCAACAAAGAATTCAAGTCATACTCAAATTCTAACGGTGGTGCCAATTGTAAGATTCCCTTTTACTCAAAATCTTTTCTTTTCGTCCTTACCATTGCTATTCAGGTACTAAGCAAACATCCAAAACTAGAGATATAATTTTTAAAGTCAGTGTTTCTAAGATGCAGATCCTGCATCTTCAAGTATATGGTCTCGAGGTATAAGGAATTTAGAGTTGTGGTTAGAACTCCTCGCCTGAAGGGGGAGGGAGTGGGGGCTTCTGGACATCCATATGCAGCTCACAGATTACTGAATGATTTGCATTTAATAGAGATTATATGAAATAATGATTCTAATTATTGTCAAACGTTTATACCTTGAATTAAAGGGATTCGTGCAAACTCTTATATTTTAACATCTTGTCCATAAATGCCAAGATGACGTGCCAACTAGATCTTAGTATTTATTATCCTGTCCAGTTGTTTCAAGATTTTCCTTCTATCTCTAATGCAACTTTGTGCTGGTTGAAGTAAATTAGTGGAATGTTACATAAATGTTTTTGCTTATAGTTTAGCTCTCTAATGATGTTTTCTTGTATTGCAGAATTATAATGCAAAAATAGACTTTGGCTTTGCAAAATTAGGGCCTGCAGAGGGGAATTCACACGTAACAACCCGAGTTATGGGAACACTTGGTTATGCGGCTCCTGAATATTTTGCAACAGGTGAGTGTCTATTTGATTGTATGATATACCTTTCTTAGCATCTTGAGCTACTTCCGTTTCTTGTTAGATCTGATCAGTAATGGATAAGATTTGGCATTTTAAACTGAATTGGATTGGCTGAAAAATGCTTTGAACGTAAATTTATCTTTTCAAGGTACGGAAATATGATATTTCAAATATGAGTGGTACATCTGACATTCTTAATTCTTTTTTTCTAACTTGAATTGAATTTACAGTTTTGTTCCCGTTTTCTGGGATTTCTTTTCCATATCATTTTGGAACAAAGGAGTTCTCTCTTCGGCCCCAGTACCTTTCCAATATAGCCCTGAAGAGCTTCTTTTTTTATTCCCTTATTCCGGGATTTCTTTTCCATATCATTATGGAACAAAGGAGTTCTCCCCGGGCCTATTAGAAACTCCATTAGAAAACAAGGGCTTAGTCAATGGTCTAAGAAGAAACTGGATTCTTTTCATCTTTTTATTGTCTGCTCGAATCCTTCATATTTCCATCGTTCTGTCCTTTATAGCCACTTTTATGGGTATATGTATTTGTACAAGGAATCTGCAGTATAGAGAATGAAACTGTGATGTATTTATGGAATGGAATTTGCATTCACCAGATGTGAATGGCAACCTACTTGGGATTAAATTCATAGAGCTTAATTGCATTTGGCACAGCCGCACAAAGTTGGCGGAATGCATGGATTGAATTGATGTTAGGCCAGGACACACGATATTAGATCAAGAATAGTAAATACAAAATTTGTTTGTTGAAAATAAAGTGTAGAACTAAAGAGAACACAAGCGATATGTGTCGGCCTAAGCCTCGGAGGTTCGGTGACCACATCTAACACCTACGTCCCCTGTTGAGCATCCAACTTTATGGATTATGCTCGGTTCCACTACACAGCCCAAATTGGCAACAAGATTACAAGAATGCTCAGAAACAATTACAAAAAGAGTACAAGAACACTTATCTCTCACAGTACAGCAGTTGATTCACTTGAATCACAAAGAATCGGACACTAAGCCAATAGAATCAACTATACAGCCACGTGAACACTTCTCACAAGTATTCACTAAGAATATATCCACTTAGGAATCATTCAAACACTCAATTCCATCTCAAATCAGGGATTTGATCTTGATTTACAGAGAGTAATTTGAGAGAAGCACATGAAACGGCGCAGCCAGAGAAAATAGAAAAGGGGGTAAAACGTAAACCCTAGAACTCTCATTCATTTTGCCAAAAGACATAAATGGCATTAAGTAATAGAACCATCCAGAAGTAATCCAACGGCTGCATCAAGTCCACTTGTCAATCATCCAACAAGACCTTAGTATAAGTAAAATTGCATTTATAAGACACGACTTTGCCAAATTTTGGAAGCAGCCAATTGAACCCGGTTCAATTCTAACAATCTCCACATTGCTACCAGAATTTGGGTTGTAGTGTAGTCCAGAGCATAATTTCATATTATTTTCATTTGCTCAAAAATACCTGTACAAACATCACAAAGATTCAATAGATAGCAGTTTCAAACAGTTCAAAAATTTATTCAAATGAATGATTTTTGTTCCCATATCTGATGGATTGAATTGAGTAGGGACTTTACCAATCTTCATAATCCCTTTGGAAATAATCTCTCTTATAAAATGATATTTAATATCAATATGTTTTGTTCTATCATGAAACATAGGATTTTTGCTCAANTTATAAAATGATATTTAATATCAATATGTTTTGTTCTATCATAAAACATAGGATTTTTGCTCAAGTGTATAGCACTTTGGTTATCAGATAGTAACATAATATCATTTTCAAGAAAACGAAGTTCAGAAATCAATCCATTTAACCATATCCCTTCTTTAACAGCATCTGTAGCAGCAATATATTCTGCTTCAGTAAAGGATAAAGCTACAACCTTTGGTAACTGAGATTTCCAACTTATAACAGTACCACACAAAGTATAAAAATAAGAGGAAGTAGATCTCATATTATCTTTATCACCAGCAAAGTCAGAATCTGTATATCCCCTCAAGATAACACTGTTTTTACTGGATTTAAACATTAAGCCCAAATTAGAAGTGCTTTTCGGGTATTTAAATAACCATTTAAGAGCATTCCAATGTTCTTTCCCTGGGTTACTCATAAACCTACTCAATATGCTAATTTCAAAAGCAAGATCGGGTCTGGTACAAATCGTCAAGTACATCATAGAACCAACAGCATTAGCACAAGATATTTTTGACATTCTAGCATATTCCTCTTCAGAGTTAGGACTGAAGTTAGAGGACAGTTTAAAATGATTTGACAGAGGTAAGGTCATAGGTTTACAATCATACATATTAAACCTTTTCAATATATTAATCACATAATCATGTTGATTAAGGAATAACATGTCTTTTTCTTTATTTCTCCAAATTTGCATGCCTAAAATTCTTCTAGCGGAGCCAAGGTCTTTCATGTCAAATTCAGACTTTAACTTTAACTTGATATTATCAATTTCAGCTCTGTCACAACAAGCAAGACGCATATCATACACATAAAGTGCTAAATAAAGAGAATGTTCACCTCCATCACCTTTAAATACAAACACGCATCATATTGGCTTCTCTAGAAACCAAGTTTTAACACAAAGTTATCAAATCTCTTGTACCATTGTCTAGGTGTCTGTTTTAGACCATATAGAGATCTTTTTAACAGGCAAACAGTATTTTCAGTATTGCCAACTTCAAATCCAACAGGTTGTTTTATATAGATAATTTCATCTAAATCACCATATAGGAAAATAGTTTTGACATCCAGTTGATCAAGTTTCCATTTAAAATGAGCAGCTAAAGCAAGCAAACATCTGATGGTGGAATATTTCACAACAGGAGAGAAAATCTCAGTATAGTCTATACCTTCTTTTTGTGTAAAACCTTTGGCAACAAGCCTAGCTTTTTATCTAATGGTTTTACTTTCCCCTTCCCCTTATTTTATTTTGTAAATCCACTTACAGTCAATTAATTTCTACCCTTTGGGCCTTTCAACAAGAACCCAGGTCTTATTTTTCAAGAGTGAAGAAATTTCATCTTCCATGGCAGTAATCCAGTTTTTACTTTCCTTACATTTTATGGCATCATCATAGGTGTTGGGTTCATTTTCAAAATGTTCTTGATAAGTAAAGAATGAAACAAAATCATCATTGTCAAATCTGTTAGATGGTCTGATTTGCCTCATTTCCCTATCTCTTGTGAGCTGATACTCATCAATGGGGAGAGCAGCAGTATCAGATTCAGAAGTCTGATCAATTTCTTCATCAATATCAATTTCAGTTGGAGTGTTAGTTCCATCTACTAGAGGTACAGAATTTTCAGATTCAATATGAGGGGACTCCACCTCAATTTGAACATCCTTGTCAGTGAAACTTTTATCTTTTCCTTCTAAACATGGCATTAATGACTCATTAAAAACAACATCCTTTTTAACAATCACTTTATACCCCTTTTCATATTTAAGCCACAATCTATATCCTTTAACATGTTCATCATATCCCAAAAAAACACATTTAAGTGATCTAGGTTCCAATTTCCCAACATTTTGGTGAACATAGGCAGTACACCCAAATACCTTTAAATGGGAATAGTTCACAGAATCATTAGACCACACAAATTCAGGCACATCAAAATTCAAAGCTTTAGTAGGACTTCTATTAATCAAATAAGCAGCAATTTTAATAGCTTCACCCCAAAACATTTGAGGCAATCCAGATCCAAGCAGCATGCATCTAACTTTATTTAATAGAGTCCTATTCATTCTTTCAGTTATTCCATTTTGTTGAGGAGTATAAGTAACAGTTTTGTGTCTTATAATGCCAGAAACATTCGCTCCCCTAGCAAAACTCAATACAGTCCGGGTTATCTTGTCTGTATCAGCAAATTTGGATTAGCCTCTCCAATAGCTCGACATTAAGAATGCATTCTTGAATGGAGAATTAGAAGAAGTTTTCATGACCTTACCTCCAGGTTTCTCTAGAAGGGATGAAGAATATAAAGTGTGCAAACTAAAAAAATCATTGTACGGTCTCAAACAGTCACCAAGAGCATGGTTCGACAGATTTACAGGAGTACTAAGAAATCAAGGATATCGACAAGTACAGTCAGACCATACTATGTTCTACCAATTGTCGGAAGCAGGGACCAAAACAATTCTGATTGTATATGTCAATGACATAATAGTGACTAGGGATAATTTAGTGGAAATATGAAGGCTTAAGAAAAGCCTAGCTACGGAGTTTGAAATAAAAGATTTGGGACAGACGCAATATTTTTTAGGAATGGAAGTGGCCAAATCAAAGAAGGGTATCAGTGTTTCACAACGAAAATATGTTCTTGATCTTCTAACTGAAACTGGCATGCTTGGATGTAAACCAAGTAACACACCTATAGAGGTGGGAAGAACAGTAGACACTGGAAGACCAGTTGAAAAGGACAGATATCAACGATTGGTTGGCAAACTAATCTACCTCTCTCACATGAGACCTGACATAGCATTCGCGGTAAGTGTGGTAAGTCAATATATGCATTCTCCAAAGGAAGCTCACCTAGAAATAGTATATAGAATCCTCAGATATCTCAAAGGTACCCCTGGAAAGGGACTCTTCTTCAAGAAAAATGAAAGGAAATAAGTAGAAGTCTTTACTGATGCGGATTGGGCTGGATCAATAGAAGACAAGAGATCAACTACTGGCTATTACACTTTTGTTTGGGGAAACTTGGTAACTTGGAGAAGTAAGAAGCAAAATGTGGTAGCTCGAAGTAGTGCTGAAGCTGAATTTAGAGCAGTTGCACAAGGAATATGCGAATGACTATAGATAAAGAAACTACTGGAAGAATTACAATTTATGGTAAAATCTCCAATCAAACTCTATTGCGACAACAAAGCAGCTATCAACATCTCTCTAAATCCAGTCCAGCATGATCGAACCAAACATATTGAAATTGACAGACACTTCATCAAAGAAAAGGTTGAAGACAGGATGATATGCATGATCTATGTGCCTACAAAGGAACAAATTGCAGATATCTTCACCAAATGAGTACCTCGACCAACTTTTGAGAATTTCATTTGCAAGTTGGATATGATTAAAATCTATGATCCAACTTGAGGAGGAGTGTAGAAATCCCGTGTATTATGGGATAGGATTATAGAATTGATTGTGTACCTTATTTAGATTTATTTAGATTAGGAAACTTTTCCTTTTCTTAGATTAGGAATTATTATAAATTGAATTCATTGTATTGTAACAATTAATGAGGTGAATACATACGTCTTTTATCCTAGTTTCTTGTCGTGTTTCTCTCAATAATCTTCAATATTCAAGATCCGGAATGAAGATCCAATAATAAAGAATCATTTCTAATGAATTAAGGTATATTCCGCACTCTATAATTCTCTTGATGATTTGACTTAAGGATTTTAGCAATAAAGTAATTAAGTTTTCAAATTCATGAGATTTGAAGTTTCATAAAATTTCAACATAAAAAAATGAGTGTGAAAAAGTCATGGGACATCTGCATTACAACTTTTCGGACTGGACATTGCTTAATAGCCGTAAATTAAATTTTGGTTATTCTCGTGACGACTTCTGCCCTCACACTTCCATGTTAAACTAATTGTATTTTTGCAAAATAGGTCATCTCTATGTAAAGAGTGATGTGTATGGTTTTGGTGTGGTGCTGCTTGAGATGCTGACGGGCTTACGTGTGCTTGATTGCAAAAGACCTAATGGCCAGCAGCGTTTGGTTGCTTATGCTAAACCCCTTCTCTTTCAGAAAAGGAAGCTAAAGACCATTATGGATCCACGGATGGAAGGTCAATATTCTTCGAAGGCGGCATTACAGGCCGCTCAGCTCATTTTAAGATGCCTTGAAATAGAACCCAGAAAGCGGCCTTCAATGCAAGAAGTTGTGGAAGAGTTGGAAAAAATTGCAGCTATTGGAAAACCAAAAGAATCCAAAACTGAGGTCATGCATTCTTCATCTCGTTTAGATAACTATCGCGACACTGAGTCGGAAGCTGTGAGGGGTGACACCGAAGATGGTAGAGTAAGCATGGACGTGGGAGAAAATGTGGAGGAATTGATAACGTCGCCCTATCCACCCGAAGAGGATTCGGATGCCGAAATTCCACAACCTTACTCATCTGAAGACGATTGCCATGAAGAACTAGAAGATGAACTTGGGGATTTTTAGATGGATGATAGAAATGTCTATTCATATTTAGATTCCACATTAACACAATGTTGAAATTACGATGGCACAACCATGAAGCAATATCCATGATATTGTCTACAAAAATAATTTTAGTTTCGAACTAATCTATTTTTCGGGAAAATGATATCGTACTTTTCAATTTGTTATTTTTATAGCATTGGTACTTTACATTTGTATTTTTTGTTGAAAATTACTTTATTTAACAGAACTAAGAAAGTATAAAAGTTACTAATTCATCGAATGCTGATTTCTATTGTCGGTATCCAAATGGATATGGCATGCTCTCAAAAGATGTTCAAGATTTTGCGATTGAATTTCCCTCGACGAAGTCGACAATACCATCCAAGGATGATTTACTCCAACTTCGAAGAGTTAATGCCAATGTACAAGCATTTTATTGTCCCATTGGTTTATTTTAATTCCTTTAATTATGTCCAATACATTTAATCCCCTTACTATTCCAGTGAGAATAGCAGGAAGAGTCACAATAGAGGCTGTAGGTACTAGTTAGAGATACCAAACAAGCTTGACAATGCAAAAGTTGGGATTGATTTCATTTAATTATTGCATCTAACACAAATGGCCCCATATTCTATTTTTACTTAAAAAAGAAAAAAAATATATATATACATATATATTGGACTTGTCCTGCAAGCGTAAAGTGAACTATTTAATAACAGCTAGTACTTGAATCAAACGAATACAAAGCCTAAGGCAGCCGAATCTCCTAGGTCAAGCAAGGATGAAAAGCTACATGTTCCGCTTCTCCTGTTAGTTAGAGAGGAGTAGGTTCCAACCAAATATTGGGATGCATTTTTTGAAGGGTAAAAAATGTAGACTAGACGACACTACACTAGGTGTCACGCAGTGAGAATGCTTATCTCCCCATTCCGCACGACGAGCACGCTAATAGCTAGGCGTGAAACCTATTTTACCAAAGAGTGCACTAATGATATGATCATATTCAGGTATTCTCTTTAACATTCTACTCATAGCGTGCGTGTGTATCAGTTATTCGAGATTGTCGACCTCAGAATGAGGAGAAGGCGGTCTTGAGACGTAGTACCTCGGGAGCCAAACCTGCAGTCCGTGAAACTAGGTGTGGTTGGTGAGAGATGGGTTCAATTCAAAGATAATGGAAGAAAAGAATGCTCAATCAAGCTTGTAGGGATAAAACAATCATTTTTACCATATAACTTCAAGACAAAATACAAATTGTCATCTCATATTCTCTCTCAACGAAATTCACCAATTTGATGGTATGTATATTATGAATATCATCTCATATCTAACTTTAGTATTTAGATTGTTAGGCTTGTTCTTATTTGTTATCGCTATAGCATGAAACACGTCTCTTCTGCATTACATGTGAAAATGCCAAAATAATAACATACCTGACAAAAACAGTTCCCTGCATACTTTAGTAATAATGGATGAACCCTATTTTATCCAAATCGCCAGGTTAACTGATACCATGAATGAAAATTCAACCAGGGTGCCAACTTAAATTAAATGAGTCCTTGTACCAAGCCATTTCACATTTTGATATGACCAACTCGACTTCAACTTAGAACATACTCGTAAAATCAAAGCAGCTAAAACAAACATTTTGATTCGCAAGTTGATGTTAGTTCATGGGGGGAAAGGAAGATAGAATGACTGAAACAACACAAAATTTAATTCCCATTTCATCTCAATTTCTCACCTATAGCAGAAACAATACTGGTCTGTTCGTATTTGATCCCACTTCCATATATACAATCTAACTTTTGTATGAATATGGCACTCAGAGATTTCTGTGCTCTCTTTCCCATGAAGGAAATAAGAGGAAGAAGATAGGGTGTTTCAACAATCAGAGTCGTTTTAATTCCCTTCAAAAATATTTATTTGCCTAATATCCACGTGCCAGATGCAATCCCAACAGAGTATATGTAGTGATATTACTATTGACCAGGATTTCCCAACAGTCGTTCCACAGCAGCATGAACATTGCCAGCAGAGGCAATTAGTGCCCTGATGTTTTCTTGAGTATCAAAGAAACCCATTTCCTGTAACTGAGATAGTTGAGCAGCATATAGTTCTTCAGGGGGTACTGCAATAAAACATGACGAAACATATGAAACGACACATTAGATAGACGCCCAAGCGCGCGTGCACACAGAGAGGCAGGGAGGGATCTCAGTTAAGTAACATATAGTTCTTCAGGGGGCACAACAATAAAACATGACGAAACAACACATCAGATAGACGCGCGAGCACGGG
>CAIGRB010085688.1:806-13391 GCA_903798255.1 Fraxinus quadrangulata | reverse complement strand
TCATCAACATATCCAAGCTTAAGTTGCCAAGAGCTCCTGCTATTATTCAGCATAGACACAATATGTGAGATAACAACGAAAAATTACAAGGAAAGTTATCAGGGGACTTTTGGAATGTACGAAGAGTTAGGAACACACGAGAAATTTGTGTATCTAATTATATTTTAGTCAAAAACTTCAACAAGACAGCCATTTATTATGAAACAATTCATACAGCCTTAACTCATCTGTGTGTTCCCATAGACAATGCCACTTCATAAACATTTGACTTGAGCAAAAAATTATGGTTCGCCATTCACCTTCCTAGTGATGGGCCGAGCAGACTCACTAGTGTTTGTTTTGCCGAGATTCAACAGGAAATAATACTTGAAAATTGATGCCCCATTTAATATTCATCACAAAATTGAGCCGACTCACTAAGTACTTTCCAACTTCAAATTCAATAACTTTTATTTATATGATCTATGCCCCATTTAATATTCATCACAATATATTTGTAGTAACCATACATTACAAAATTCTATGATAGGTTAGTAATAACTTGGGAGCAGTCCAGTTCCAAAAGATGAATTCCTATAAATTTCCTATTCATGCAGTGCGTTTACCAACCATTTAATTGTAAAAAGTATTTTTTAACATTATGATTTTCAAAACATGGTAGTAAAAGAACTTTATGCAGCAGATCTTATCCTAACTCTAGACCCATTTTCAGCTATTCATTTCATATGCCCTTGAAACTAAAAAACAAGTTGACTAAAGCGCAAAGGACGATATAGTGTGTGTTCATCACAAATATTGATACCCGGCACGGTATCATCCAATGAATAATCAAAACAGTCACCTTGAACTTAAAGAAACTTATCATGATTAGTAATTTCTTACTACAATTGTAATTTATCTTTTCTAGTTTCCCCTCCTAGTTCTAATACGTTTTATCTTTTCTAATGCTTTTCCTACAATTGTAATTTATCTTTTCAAGATAATCGGAATGTCACCGTCAGTGGTACTACAATAGAAAAGGAAAAGCGTGTGCAAGTTGAAAACCTGAAACCTAGTGATCCCTTATACATGGACATTAACAATGAAAATAAGAGTCTAAGGATAAAAAAACACTGGTGAAATTACAATTGAAAATCCCAAGGTTGAGCCACACTTCGATGATGAACTAGTTGAAGTTCAAAAGTTTCCAACAAGAGATGAGGGTTCTTCCTATTAAAAGAAGAAAGCAAGAGAGAAGTACAAGAATTTAAAAAATGTACCTGTTTCACCATCATTTTGACCTGGTTCTCTGCAAATACATAGCAATTAAGTCAGCTAAATAATATAAACCAGATGTGAATATGTGATAATGCAGGTTACAGTACTAAAATTATAGTATGCATTATTCCACAAATATCAAGTACTATAGCCAACTACTTGGACATTGGAGGAACAAACTCACCGAGATGTCTGCTGGCGACCAAGTTGAGACAAAAGAGCTTGCTGAAAAGTCAGGAGTCGCTAAGACGAGAAGAAGGCAATAGAATTCAGTGAAAATGGGGAAAGTAATGATAAAGGAAATAAATATAATTAACATAGATCTTGGAATGTTGTTTTTTACACACAAAGTTCCTGCCCCAAAAAATATTAAAATGAAATAAAAAAGGACATAAATACAAAAGAAAAAATAGAACCAAATAAGCAGCCCCGATGTAAGCTTTTGTGTTCATATACCATTTATTGATTGAGGAGTGTGTACGCTAATGCGGAGGATGGAATTTATTTCCATCTTTAAAAGGTAGCTATAATGACCAAATTCTACTTTCATTTCCCCTTGTTCAAGAATGTATATTTTACAGACTTTCAACCACAAACTATGCATCTTTGGGCAAAATAGGTATATAAACTTTTTCAGCCCCTCACCAAGACCAAAATGTATAAAAGAAGTCTTCCCTCGTTTCTCCAAAATGAAAAATACAATGAAAATCTCCATGGGAAAAAATAGATGGAAGTTGCAACCTACTAGTCAAGAGTAAACTGACAACAGTTCAGAAGATAAATTACAAACAGAAGTAGCAGAAAGACAAATGCGAAGTTTTGTGCATGAGATTGTTGACAATTACGATGCCAGCCAAGAAACAAGTTTTCTTTTGGGGTAAGAGGGAGATCGACGAAAATTTCTTGGTCTCACACCGCAGAGGTGGAAAATAATTTTACAGTGATATTCAGCACTTCTAAGTTGGGTAGAGAAGCCATTTTATAACAGCACGTGATAACCCCAGCCCCACTCCAAAAATAAAAAATCCGAGCCTCAGGACCTCGGCCCCTTATCTTTTGTGCCAGCTTCTTTTCTCTGGCAAATAAACACTTAACAATCCTCTAAATTTCTCAGGAAAAAATCCTTGTGATTTTCATGTTTACCAAATTCACCAAGAAAGGATGTCCCATGTACAGGAAGTGTATTGGGGGTTGTTTACCTGCATCATCCCAGAAGAAAATAATTGACGAATAAATTCAGGATTTTGCATCATATCCCTAAACTGAGGATTGGAATCGAACATGTTCCGCATCTCTGGATTGAAACCAATAATCTATAGAGGACAGAGTAATTTTAAAGGGTAATATAGAAGAAGAAAAGTACAGGGAAATAAAAAGAATAAAAACGATCTTTTAGTAAAAAGAAACTCAGTAGATACCTGATTAATGTACTGAGGATTGGATAGAAGACTCTGCATCATCTGGGATATGGCGGGATTTTGCATCAGCTGATTCAAGGAATTGGGATCTGGCATAGAACCTAGCAATTGCGAAAAATCTGGGAAACCAAGTCCACCAGAGACACCAAGAGGCAGAGTCCTCACATCCCCGCTAGGATTTGACTGTGCAGTCGAGTTCGTTTGCACACCTTCAGCTGCAAAATTTCAGTTCAAGAATGCCAATCAGTAACGATGCACTAATTAGACTTGTCAAACAATCGTAAAAAACAGAGCCAGTACTACTAGCAGACAAATTACTACAGGGTCTGTAATTGGTCTCAATAGTTTGTGCCTCAATATAGTGCAATAAATAATAGCAAAAAGTCCTATGTGGCAATATTTTAACAGCCTCTTAAGAAGTCTAGCGTGTCCATTAAATCTACATACTGAGGCTTTCACAGTTTTTCCTGTCTAAGATTTATATTTAGTTGAAATGATCCAACTATGAACTAATTGCAACAGGTGAATTTTAAAGGATATTGATAATTTCCACCAAAAAAAGACACAATAGAAAGCACAAATGTCCGATTCAAATGGAAACAGACAGTAAAACCATGTCAAGAGAAATAGAAGAAAATAATATTTATGCCGATTTAGAGCGCACATTAGTTGAAATCTCTAATGGATATATAGACTCTTACAGAGAAGAACAACTTTATTATCAATGTAAACTCTGGGATTTAGTGCTATCATATACATAACATGAACACCAGAACAGAAATAGAAGACAAACATAATGAACACTTTATTTTAAAAAGGGGGTCTACAGTTGATTTTGTAACACTGGAAAGGCAGCAAGGAACTGTTAATTACTAGCTAAACAACCAAAATAAGAAATTGTTAGAGCAAAATAAAACTTACTGCCAGTAGATGCCCAAGGATTGGGAAGTGGGTTCGTATTTGGAGCAGGAGAATCAGTCATAGTTTCAGAACCAGTGGTTCTAGTATTAGTTACCTGTTGTCTGGCTACCCCCCCACCTTGGGCTCCCAAAAGAGCAGCAAATGGGTTTGACCCCAAATCAGTTCTAGTGCCACCTTCCAAAGTTGTAGCATTAAGGAATGGTTCTTGCACATTCTCATACATGCGCCTGAGCATGTTAAAACCCTCTGGAGAAGATTCTATATTGCTCATTGCCCTGTCTGTATTTCGCATCATCTCACGCATAAGTTCAGGATTTCGTGCAGCCTCCATTGTCTGACGAAGAGTTGCAGGATCACTAAGTACGTGAACAAGCTCCGGGTTGCGATCCATGATCTCACGCATCTGAGGATTGTTCATGATTATGTTGCGGATGATTTCAGGATTATTCATTATATTCTGAGCAAGAGGCATATTCAAGATATCTCTCATCATGTTGGGGTTTTGAGTCAACTGTGCCTGCACATGTTCCATATCTGAAAGTCCGGCTCCAAATAATCCACCCCCACTTCCCAATCCATTCAAGTCAAGCCCGCGAAACAATGAAGCTCCAAAACCAGACCCTCCAAATGTTCCACCTTCATTGGAACCAGCATCTGCTGTCACAGTGGGATTAGAATGTGGACTTCCAGCATCAGTTGCACCAATACTGTTGGCAGAGGCATTTGTTGCAAAACCACGGACCAAGTGGACAGTGTGATCTGCATCCAGACCTGTACACCACCAATAAAAATGACTTAAATCTATGTAGTTTCGACAGCTAGCATAAATTTTTAGAATTGGTCTGACTTTTAATCACACATGCATATAAAAAAGCAACCACAGAAATAGATGATTAAAGGCAACCCACAGTAGAAAAATAAATGACAAAAGTATCATTAAATATTTATAAGGTCATGTGATAAAAAAATCCCAGAGAAGGCCCCATAAATCAATTCTTCCATGCATTCAATGTCATACTACGAGATAAATAAATAGTTGCCCCTGCAGAAAACAAACTCCAAGATTGCAATATCTACCAATGATTACTACAGGGAAAAAAAATAAGGTGGTCAATCAGAACGAGAGAAAAGGCAGCCAACACAATATATATAATAATGAGAGACCAGTTAGCTCTTTTGGGAAAACCAACTTTCTTGGAAAGGTATGAGAGAGCAAGAGATCTGCAATGGGGTTTTGCTGACTACTTGGTAGTTCTTTTAAGTTCAAAACTAACTTCCATTAAAAATTAAAACTCCACTGGATCGTGGGCTTCCATTTCAGCAAGAAAAACATTACAGAAAAGCTTTTGTTGAGTTTGGTTCAAATACAGATACGAAGAAATAAACCTTAAAATTCAACTCTTTTTCAATTCTAAATAGGTAGGAGAACAGATTTCTTAATGTTCTCCTTTTCTACTTCTCTATTATCCAATTTCCATTGAAACGCAATGCTAGCTAAAACTAGTGGTTATTTGGACAGATTTGCCTGGTAAAACCACAAATCTTATTCTATCCGCAAAGCAGAGCATTAATAATTTCGTATTCCTCAAATCTCAATTCTACCAACTACTCTCTGACACCCTTATGTGCTAACAAGATTGCATTTCCAGGACTCCAACATGAATGACGCAAATATAACATCTCTCAATCAATACTTTCACTTTATTATTCATTTTTCAATATCATCAGATAAAACCGTAATAACCAAATCTCTTCCGGGAAAGGAAAAAAAAAAAACAACCTATCAATACTTCCAACATGTTCAGGTCCAAAAATTAATCCCTGAAAATAAAGAATCCTATTAAATTCCTCTAAAACAATTGTTATAGATTGAGCAATTGTTATATACCATAGCTCTGAAGCGTTTGATCGTCCTTCAAGATGCGACCTTTGTAGATGAGACGCTGCTGCTGCGGTGGAATTTCGCAGTTCTGAACGAGAATTGACTTGAAGGACTCGACTGTGGAGTCCAAATTCACGTGCACCGAGAATTTCGAGCCGTTGGAGCATCGAATGTTCACCATGACTTCTCCTCCTTTGCTGCCGGCATTTTCATTTGAATCGCCTCCATCGTTGGCATCGCCTCCACCCATTCGACCCCAATTAAGAAGAAACGCCACAATAAAAGAAAATATTGATGGACTGACGGAGAAATCCAAAACCCTTACTTGTCGCTGTTCGATTTTCTTCTCTGGGTAGCTATACTATAAATAAATGAGAAATGAACATTGGAAGCAAATATATATACTGGTTTTAAAATGAAATAACAAATAAATAAAAATATTAGCGAAGAGTGATTGACCTTTATCCCTTGTTCAAAGTCTTAAGCATCCCACCCCCATTATTTACAAAAATATATTCAAAATTTATTTAGAAATACTTTGATCTAACTTATTTGGGAGAATTATCCAAATGGTCACTGAACTTTTCCATTCGTGTTACCATTCATCACTAAGTTCACGCCCGTTAAAAAATTGGACGGAATGCTTACGTGTCAGTTGACATGACATATATACTGAATGGGTGGTTGACAAATCAACAAAGTGCTACAGATTGGAAATACCATTTCCTCTAAATTGGTATCACGATTTCATTTAACAAAATTGAAAAGCAAAAAACCTAAACCAATTTCACCAAAATCCCACCCCATCCCCGATAGACGAAGCCTAATCCCCAATACTTGACGATCAGTACTCCATCACCGGAAGCACAAAACCAAAATCCCGCTAATCCCACACCCATCCCCAAAAATCCGCACCGAATCTCTCAAGCTTCAACAAGAAAACCCCAATTTCACCATAATCCCACCACCAAGAACCCTAAATCCCAACCCAATCCCGAATTCCAGCCACCCAATCTCTTCAGTAACAACCCAGCTAATCTTGGAAGTTTGGTTCGCGACACGGGCTTCTTGAAACAATCATGGCTGACATTGAGCAAGATTCAACAAGTAAGATATAAGACCCTAATTCTTACTATTGTCAACTGCGAGTCATGTCTTCGAGGAAAGGTTGGTTCACAAGTATGGCATCTTTCTCGGATAGCAACATTCGAATAGGTGAGGTTGTTTGTTATTACGGAAAGCTCTCAGTTTTGAAGACGTTGTGGATCGACGATAATCTGGGAAGACGCTTTTGGGGATGCATCAATTACGGCACCTCACATGGTTGCGATTATTTCGATTGGTATGATGATGCTGTGGCTGCAAGACAAAATGTGTAATACTGGGATTGTTCCGAAATATAAGACGACGGGAAGCCGAGAACAATGCTCTGCTTCTAGAGGTTCGGTACCTAAAAATGCAGCATAATGAAAGTGAAGAAGCTCGAGAGCTGCTGGAGTTATGTAAACTTCGAACCGAGGTTGAGCGTCTGCATCAAGATAAGAAGTTCTATAGCATTTGTTTCTATATGCTTAAGGCACTAGTTGTAACTTATTTTATGTTGTAGTTGGTTTTTCTTCTCATGGATGTGGAGAAATGCAGTGGCGTGAAATGTGGATGGTGTCGTAGTTTAGTGTGGATAGATTGGACCAATGTGTAATAGGAATGTAGTAATGTTTATTATCGTTATGTTCGGTAATGGAACTTACTTTCCGCTTATCCTATGTGCATTATATTCAATTGTTAATGGTGAAATGTTGTTGAAATGGTGAATTGTGTCAATTTTGATGGTGAAATGCTGTTGAAGTCACCATGTAAGACCAAAATGCTTTAATTTCCAACAATGGCTCAGTAGTAAACAAGCATTTACACCTGACATCCATCACTAGCACCACATTCATTTCCAACCAACAATGCCATAAGCAACCAATAGTATTTCATTACACCAAAATAGCATACTAATTACATTCTTTGTACACCCAGTGGGATCACTAATTAAAGTTCCTGCCTGAACTATAAAAACAAGCATTTACAAAGAACTTAAAAAATATGCATTTCACAAAACGAATGCTAAATGCCTATACCAACCACATTTACAAAAACTTCGTTCAAACCCCTCATTCGACTTCCTAAACTACACAATGTACAAAAGAACACTGCAGGCCCCATTAAATCCCATATATGGCTGCATTCAAAACCCTCAAAAAGCCCATTCAAAATCAGAATGTCTCAACCATCTCCATGTCAACTTAATCATCCTGCAAATGCAAAAATCGATAGATGTGAGTAAGGAATGATGTAATGCAACCATATACACTCTTAAATAAAACATCTGTAATTATTAGTTGCTCAACTTACCTCTGCTTATGTCACGATTATGGTACCGTTTGTTATGCCCCTTCTCCCCGCATGACGAACACGTCATAAACACTCTCCACTTCCTGTTTGTACACACCTCTGACTGTGCTTGAGAAGATGCAATTTCTTCAGATTCCTTTCATCTATTCTTTTTCTTTCTTCCCTTACTTGCTTCATACCACGATGGAGGACACACAACAAATCCTCCAATCTTAGGCCACAAATCTTGCCCATTGATAGGATATATAACATTTTCATATGTTGTCATATATGTTTCAACAAAAAACCACTCCAACACATAGCCTTGTATGTCATGACCTTTATCCAATATGCAAGCAACGCATGTGGACAAGGGATCCTAGAAATCTCCCATCTTCTATACGTGCAAATCCGATTCTCCATATCAAATACAAATTCCCTATACGGACACTCCACTTGATATTGATGTGCCCCATCCCATCGCAATATACATTCATGGGCTACATCTCTATACTTCTCTATGTTTTTAATTTTTTTTTATTTTTTTGTATCTAGGGCATATGGGCTTATTATAGTTCTTAAGCTTGTCCCACATCACCTGGATTCGGTGCATCAGTTTGTTTTGAATCCCAATCAAATCCCAATCAACATTGTTAGTACATATTTGTCTCTTTCTTCCAAAATGAAGTTGTTGAAGCACTCACATAGGTTATTAAGAAGTATTTCACACTTCGATTGTTCCGAGAAGTGAGATCTACTCCACTCGTTCGGTGATTTTTTCATCAACCATCCATGTGGCTCCTCATTAATGTTTTCCATCTTCTCCATCCAATACTTGAATGATCCTAAGTGGCTTGACTTTGCTCCACCCCACAAATAATCTTTCAACTGCTTACCTTTGAAGCCCTCACTAAAGAAATTCGGGTACATATGCCTAACGCAGAACCTGTGTTCCGCTTCCGAAAATAAGTCTACCACAACATTAAGTAGTCGTTTCTGTCTATCACTTATAAAGGTAACAGATATCCAATTCTCCATTGCTAGATCCTCAGACAACAACATCAAAAACCATCACCAAGTACTAGTATTCTCTTTCTCAACGATTGCACATGCAATTGGATATATACAATCGTTGGCGTCTACCCCACCTGCTGCTAAAAGTTGGCTACCATATTTTCCTTTCAGAAAACATCCGTCTAGGCTAACAAAACGCCTACACCCCTGAAGAAATCAGCGCTTACATGCCTCTATGCAAATATACATACCCCTAAACACATTCCCCATAGGTGAAATGATAATAGTAGGTCCAGGATTTGTTCTCCTCAATTCCTCAGCATAACAATCTAGCAATGCAAATTGTCTAGCATCATTTTCTTCTACTAGAAATTTGGCATATTTTCTAGCATTCCATGCAACTGTCTTCGTAATATGAACTCCTAAATCCTTTCTTACTCTACCTTTAATGTGTTTCGTCTTCCATTCAGATTCAGCTCTAAAATCCTCTAAGTAATAATCAGCAAGTCACTTATACATTACGTACTTATTCGCACGTACCTTCAAGCAAGTGTCGTTAGGGTCATACGTTTTTATTTGGACTGTGTCTTAACCTTGTAGCTTAGAAGCCCACAACTTCCATTGACAATCATCCTTACAAACACAATGGAATCTATCATTATCATTTCATTTGAAAATTGGTTCAACCCTATTGAAGATCGCATGATTTCTAACAACATATTTCAATTCCTCAAAAGACCCAAACAATAATCATATCTCCCATTCAGGATTTCTCTTTTCAATTGCTCCCAAAAAGTCTGGGAAATTGAGTTTACCAATGTTTTCATTGGAGTCTGAACCACTACCAATTTTCAGCTCTTCAAAAGATGCATTTGATGAGCTATCATATTATGGGGCTACCTCAATAGCCAGCGTGTTATGCATACCAATTTCTATCCCTTTAGTCACATTAGAATCAAACAACATATCATCTTCATCATACATATCGTGGTCAGAATCATTCAAATCCAGATCATCGTATACATCATTCACTGCAAATGTAAGAGCAACAAGAATTAGGGTGAAATGCAGAGAGCAGTAATAATAAAAATAGTGACTGATATATGTTTGTACAAATTGCAACAAAAAAAACTAATTTTAGCCATGGAGCTTATATCTTACGTGTTGAATCTTCCTCAATGTCAGCCATGGTTGTTTCAAGAAGCTCGTGTCGTGAACCAAACTTCCCGGATTAGTTGGGTTGTTGCTAGAGAGATTGGGTGGCTGGAATTCGGGATTGGGCTGGGATTTAGGGTTCTTGGTGGTGGGATTATGGTGAAATTGGGGTTTCCCTGTTGAAGTTTGAGAGATTTTGGTGCGGGTTTTTGGGGATGGGTGTGGGTGTGGGTGTGGGATTAGCGGGATTTTGGTTTTGTGCTTCCGGCGATGGAGTACTGGTTGTCAAGTATTGGGGGTTATGGTTTGTCTATTGGGGATGGGGTGGGGTTTTGGTGAAATTGGTTAGGTTTTTTGTTTTTTAATTTTGTTAAATGAAATAATGATACCAATTTAGAGGAAAACGTGTTTCCAATCTGTAGCACTTTGTTGATTTGGCAACCACCCATTCAGTATATATGCCACGTCAACGACACGTAAGCATTTCGTCCAATTTTTTAACGGGCGTGAACTCAATGATGAATGGTACCACGAATGGAAAAGTTCAGTGATGAGTTGGGTGATTTTATAGTTCAGTGACCTCGTGGAAACCTGTTGTAAAGTTCATTGACCATTTGGATAATTCTCTCAACTTTTTTATACACAAGCACATGAACTAAATTCTCAAATTATTCTAAAAAAAAAGTAAAAAGACAATTAAATTAAATATATAATTGGGATAGTATACTGGCAATTCTTACGACTCATTCTGTTACCATCCCTAGTGGGCACGAATTTATAATATGTTAGACAGTAAATAAAAAGAAGTGAACAATTACAACTTGATACGAAAAGAAAAAAGTTGAATTATAAAGTCGAGCTCGAGTTGAGTAGGCTTATCGATTAGGTGAGTTACCATCATAGCTAAAGAATTTGAGTATTTGGTTATGGTAGGATTCATAGTTGTTCAACAACTGCCATTAGCTTTATTGTTGGAGTAATAGTTTTTATTTTTTTCATTAAGAGTCCAGGATATTATATTTATCAAGTTTTAATTATAATTATCCTACTCAAATTCAATTTAGTTTTGATCCACACATTTATTGTGATAGTGATCATCAAAAAACTCGAGTATATTGGTAAAATTTACAATGACATCACTCATAATATCTATTTGAATAGTTTTCTTATTATTCTAGCATTTCTTAGGGAATTGTAACTCAACCATTTGAGGTTATTTCAAGATTTGTTTCATGAATTACTTGGATACTTTGATAAGCATTTGTGTAGGGGTAGCAAAATAGTCGAATAGTTCGTCGGCTCGTCAAAGGTTGGCCCATGGACGGCTCAAGCTCGTTTGAGGACGAGCGTGAGCTCAAGCCTAGCCGGGTTTGCCCGGCTAGCCGAGCCTTGCGAATGGCTCGTGAGTATGGCCCACGAGCCTAAAGTTCATGAGCTCATGGGCTCGTAAAAAATAAGAAGAAAAAAGTAAAAAAAAAAAAAAAAGCTCGTGAGCTAGGCTCGGCTCATGGGGTTGCGAGCTCGTGGGCCGAGCCGAGCTCATGGGTACCGGTCCATTGCCACTACTACATTTGTGTTTTAGCTATTTTTGGCAATTTTAATGTTATGGGAATAAAAGTTTGATAATTTTTTTGGGAGATTAGGACATTTCAAAAGGAGCCTTCCTTTAATGTCAAAATCTTGACGTAAAAAACGATCTGCTACAAAACAACAATCAATTAATCTTATTTGGTCGTTGCAAAGAGAGGCGCAATCACCGAACTGTTTATCAAGACATTCAAAAGAAAGATCCTTCCTTTAATATCAAATTGTTGATGTAAAAAATGATGTGGCAGTTTCCTACTTTTTAATTTGATAGTTATATCTACAAAACAACAATCAAAATCTTATTTTATCATTGTAAAGAGAGGCACAATCAACAAGACTATCTAATATTAAAGTTAGTGGGGTGAAAAATGAGCAGATGTAAAGTAGAGTAAATTGGATAAGTAGAATGTGCGAACATGTAGGTCATATATAGGAAGTGGGGGGCCCAATGCCGCCCTTGTACCTCAGTCATATTTGACTTTGCCTTAATTTGTATCACACTCGGTACCTACTTTTTATTCTTATTGGTTGGCATGGGAGGTATGTTAGATTAATTGTGGATTGCCGTCACCTCTGAACTACTGTTATCTTTTATTAAAATCCTTGATTGGTAGGTAATCTAACAATGCATTTAATCGTAATTATTGCCGTTACAATTGCAATGATTATTTTAGCACGGCCTTTCCAATAGGGGAAGTACTCTCAATCGCACTTATACATGCACTAGGAGAGGTTTATTCTCACCTTGTCACTTTTTTGCAATGTATGCTATGTTATAACAATAATAATTCTACTCCTGACTTTGTCTAAAGCGATTTAGTTCATCTTCCATGGATATTATGAAGTCTGTGTTTGTTTTCATTTTCTAAAACTCGTTTTTCCTCAAATTCTTTTTGAACCACACATTCAATGAGATTCATAACTTTTATTAATTTTCAAATACACATTTCATCAAAATCTGATTTTTATCTAAAC
>CAIGRB010085685.1:16109-46229 GCA_903798255.1 Fraxinus quadrangulata | reverse complement strand
ATAATGAGTTGTTCGATTATATATTTTGTTACTGCAAGTTTTCTCCTCCGGTTCACCTTTTGAGTATTCTTTTGCAGATGCAGCAGAAACTTCATCCCTTATGTCTGATTGCAGATGATAGCCTTTTCTTAACAATTGCTGTTGCTCGTCTTGGCAAAGCTTCACGTGTGATATCATTGTTTCCAGGACTACAAGATAAGGGCGCCAAGTATTTGCAAACGATTGCTGCTGCAAATGGTTACAGCATGGATTGCATTGAAGTTACAAAGAACAGGAACTTGCAGTTGACTCTGAATGAGTCCTATCAGAGAAAGGTAAATAGAGCAATGTGCATACCTCCCATTAAGATTTTGTGCCACGAAACAATTATTTGCTTGAACAAAATTGGATAATTCATTCTTTACTTAACTATTATTTATTTACGATATATATTTGTTGATTTATAGCATGTTTAGCTAAGCCTAAAAAATTGCAAGAGTTATTTTTAAGTAACTTTTTTTNGCATGTTTAGCTAAGCCTAAAAAATTGCAAGAGTTATTTTTAAGTAACTTTTTTTACCAAACATGTTAAGTTAGGGTCTTTTTGGCACGGCTGTTGTGAGTAGAGCTCTTGATAGTTGAGCTTTTAGAAAGCCATTGATTGTTTGGTTGTGTTTTCAAAGTGCTTTTGGATAAATTTTATATTTATTTAATTGGTTTATAAAGTTATGAAGGTTTTTTTTCCCCACATATTAATGTGTATTTGGTAAATTTTAAAGCTTCATTAAATGTAAATTACAATTTCCCGTGAAAGCACAATTAGAGCTTTTAAGAGAAGCTCATGATTTAGGCTTCTCTAAGGCAGCTTTTTAAAGATTTTTTTTTTCGTCAAAAAGTACTTTGTGACATTAGCCAAACAACCAATATTTGATACAAAAGCACTTTTAACCTCGAGAAAGTTCTTTTAGGCTTTGGAAACATTAGATTAAAAGATTTATAATCCCCACACGTGGTGGCGTATATTGCATCTTGGTGTGCTACGGGCTGACATACGTGTCAGCCTGCAGTCCACAATTTTCAGAACTGGCGACCAACTAAAATTTGAAAGTCTTAGTTTTTTTATTTGACAATTCTGCCCCTAAGAGTTATCTCTTCTATGGTTAACTTATTAATGGTTTGAGGGGAAAACACAGTAGGTAAATAAAAAATTCTAATTGTGGTCTGCACAAATGTCAAGGCTGTCGGGGAATACGATTTTTAAAAGTTGGTTTGGTTGATAATTTCAATTATAAAGAGTTTATAATTGGTTTCCAAACAGACGCGTTCTCTTTCTTGGGGATGCTTAGTTCAAAAAGTTACTTTTTTAAGTCTTTACTTATTTCTGATCAAGTACTTTTACCTTTTTTAGGCTTAGCCAAACATGCTCTTGAAGCAATTGTTGTTGGCCTTAGAGCTCGACAAATGACACCTTTTAGTCTGCAGGTTGACCTACTAATTGCAGAGCCATTCTATCATGGGAACGACAATATGCTTCCCTGGCAATATCTGAGGTTTTGGTAAGCATTGCTCGATAATTTTATTTGTAGAATTTATGGTGATTAAACAAGATATTATGTTCCTGGCTTGAAAGGATTAATTTCATTATATATAAGCATTGCCTCGATAATTTTATTTGTAGAATTTATGGTTACTATTCATAAAGAGCATTTTATGCATAATAGAGAGCATCTTTAAATTTAAAAAGTAATTTTTTTATGCAAATTGATGTTTTTACCCGCATCAATTTGAGGAGAATGTCAGTGGAATATAAGGAAAGCTCGAATATAAAGAAAACTATTATATTTAATAGGTTACCATCAATGAATATTGTAATTGATATCTACCATATTTAGTTGTGATTTTGGTTTTATATAATGAGAGAACCTCTCACATTGAGAGGATCGGGCCTTATTGAGTATCATTGAGTATATTTTACATTGTTTTCATTTACAATTTACTTCTAAGTATTATCTTTCACTTTCATTGAGGATCGGACTATGAAAAATTCCTATTCAGTTTAGTTTGAGAGTATCACAGTAGTGAATTGATGTTACCATGGATCAAAGTCTTCTTTTCCAAGGACATGGGCTCAAATACGATATTTATTCGATCAGTTATTAGTCTTCTATTGGATCACTATATATTGAGGTTATCTCATGTTATTCTTGAGGCCTCTATTAAGTTTACCATTGAAATGTGAAGCCTCCAAATAATGGGATGCCAGTCTTTAGTGGATGACATGCTCATCTTGACCACATCATTTCCATTTGTTCCTTGATTTGCCGTGCACAAAATTTCCTTTAGTTTATTTTCTTGTGCAGTTTGCTGCTCATCTATGCCTTTCTTTTACTCTGAAATAGTTTTAAGAATAAGTTCCCGTTTTTCTCTCTTATATGTTTTATAGGAAGGAAAGAACTTCACTCGATTCCTTTCTGTCAGAAGATGTGCTAGTAATGCCTTGTAAAGGAATATTGAGGGCTTGTGCCTTTTACCTTCCTGTAAGTCTGTAATCAGTATCGTTTACTCTGTTCTATTTGTATTTTTTTAATATAAATTACAGAACAAAAGTATACATGTTCTTTAGGATCTCTGGCAAAGCCGTTGTTGCCTGAAAGAAATCGAGGGTTTTGATCATTTGGTTGTCAACACGACATTAGGGGCGTGTGGAGATTTACCGGTGGGAGAAGAGAGTCCTTGTCTGCCTTTGTTTGTATGGAAATGTGGGAAGACAAAGGTAATGGAAGTACCACAAGGCAGAAAACTTTACATATAATCTGTGCTGTGGCATCTGTATTTTTATAGTGATTCATTACAATTTTTAATTTCAGAAACTCAGTAACATAATTACAATCATGGAGTTTGATTTCTTAAAACCAATAGGTCCATGTTCTGGAAAAGCTCAGGTATTATATTTATTTTCAGTATGCGAATAACTGCACAAGTTTTTAATCGAACTTCCATAGCTGCAACGTACAATGGACCGATTAATATTTTTATAGGTTCGGTTTAAAGAGTCTGGAATATGCCATGGATTTGTTCTTTGGATTGATTGGGTGTTGGAAGCGGAGGATAATACTGTGTTACCGACGGGACCAGGTTTGTGTTGTTCCGAGAAATCAACGTTACAGTTATTGCTGCTCAACATGCTTATTTCTTATAGCACGTTTGGCTAAATTTAATTAAATTTTTTTTTAAAAGTAAGCCTTGTCCTACTTAAAATAAATAATGTACTATAATCCAGTTTTGATCGATCTCAAGAATATTATTTTCAACAAAATTATTCACGTAGGAATAAACTTATAAGTGAACTTTTTAAGCAGGACAAACATGCTTTTAATCCCTATAGCTGTTCTTGAAGAAATTTTGATCTGATTGTTAAAGATTATTTTGGATGTTTCAGAACAACGATACTGGAAGCAAGCCGTGAAGCTTCTAAGTAGTCCTGTAGAGGTTATCGGTGGTGACTGTTCGTCAACGGAAATCAAAGCATCATTTGATCCTTCAAGTGGCGAACTCACGGTAACACATGGTTTCTCATGACTCGAAGATTTCCTTATTTGCTTTTGTCAAAGTCTCGACCTTCTTTCTATATTTCTTATTTTAGTGTAATTTATTTTGAGCTCGTGTAAGCTTGTCTGCTGCTATGATCACCTTTTGCGTATAGGATTCTATAATGGCTCAAAATGGCAAAAGTGGCCATGTACACGCAAAAAGAGTGTAATGACAATTTTGTATTCCCTCGAGGGTAGTAGCTAATATAATTTGCATGTACCAATTGGATAATCAGTTTGTTGTCTATTGTTGACAATTTTTTACGACACTTGCAACTAATCCAATGGACATGAAAAAAATACGCTAACTTGTTGGCTATTTTATTCCGTTCACGGGGATGAAGCAACACGAACCACAATTTACATCAGCAAATAAAGAAGCTCACCCACCCATCTTCACGCTTTTGCCCTTCCCATCCCATTCCTCTAGAAGATCCACCAAGTCCACTAAAATTCTTGTTCTTCGTCGAACGCCTCTATGAACAATGCATTTTCGCTCTCCCCAGATTACCTACATCGCGCACCCTAATAGTCTCAACTCTCTCGTTATAATGGTGAAGTATTTCGAGCATCATTTCATGCACATCCCTGGACCTATTCTTGCACACGTTGAACAAACGATGAGAAATTTCAGTTTTCCTCACATTTTTTCAAGCTTGATTTTGCTGAACACGTTCTTTATCATTGTGATCTTCATTCTTCAATTTTATTTTTTGGTTATTCTGTTGCTAAAATCAATGATTTTGTAGAAATGAAAAACATATAAGAAAATGAAGTACGGGAAAAAAGAAGACATGTCGGGATATTGACTACTTTATGGAGTTCAAAGTAAGTTACTGTAAAAGACTTATAGTGGTGGTGGTGGGGAGCGAAGAAGCGATTTCGATGAACAATGAGTATTGAGAACCCTAGGTTCTTCTAGAGTACTCGATTTCAACAACATAATACTATTTTTCGAAATTCATTTTCAATTTTTATTTTTTTTTAAAAATATTCAAATGAATTAAAATTACCTTTGCAACATCACACTTGGTTTCTACTTTTGAAATATCAATAACACTAGGATAGAAAATGAATTAATTTAGTTAATTAGGATTAAATTGACATTTTAATTATACATCATTGGAGAAGCTAAAAGTATATATAATTCATTTTTATTGCTTTCCAAAAATTTTGATGGTTTAAGAATCAATAATTGGACTCTAAAACCTCTCAAATGGGGGCTAAATTGACCCCCGTTGGGCTTCTGGATGAGGACTGAATTTGCTATCCAGCTAGTCGACCTCTTTTTTCAACGTTGCATCTCTCTCCGGGTTAAGGGGTATACTCATCTACTTGTGTAGAATCTGAGATCAGTCTTCAAAGTTTGGTACGACACCTGAGGACAAATTCCTAGTATGTCATTTGTGCGTCGATGCAAACACGTTGAGGATCCTTTTCAAAAACTCGTCGATTTTTTCTTCGGAGAAGTCACCTTTTTACTTGGAATATTTTGGTGCCATATTGGCGTACAATATACTTCTGAGTTTCTCAATTGAGGATACTTGGGATTTCGATTCAATGGCTCGCGGATCAAGGTCATTTATGACACTTTCCTATGTAGCCTTATCCCTATCAACTGTGGGTGTCTCGATTGACGCTATCAATGTAGAGATGACAAAAAAACTCGTTCAACCTGCTACTCGTGAGCTTCGTCTTGAATGAGGTGGAGATTACTCGTCTAACCGGGTAAACGGGGCGGGGACGAGGCAATGATCATTATCTCGAAGCAGGTACGGGAAACATAGTCCTCGCTCTGTTACCTGTTCCGTTTAAAATTAATTTCAAATTTAAGTTTTTTATCGAACAAAAATAATAAATTTATCATCTTTAAAGAGAACATAAGTTTCTTTTAACAAATTAGTAAAAAGTAATAATATTTACTAACTAAAAACATTAAAAAATAAAAGCAAAAATTAAAATAAATAAAAAATAAAATGGGGTGATAAATGGGACAGGGACTTGCCCTGCCCAGTCTCGTCTCGCTTTAACCGAGTATGGGGCAATGTGACAAAAATACTCGACGTGATGGGGGTGAGAATGGCCGACCCGTCACGTACTCGCTCCGTTGTCATCCCTACGTCAATTCTTCTACTATCACAGTATTCACTATCGTGATTTCAGCACGGGCTTTCGAGGACCGCATTTCAAGTAGATGTGCTCTCCATTACTTGGAATTCCAAAAACACGTGTAGTCCTAGGCATGGTTTCAACAACGGTAGATATGGTTATTTTGCCCTTGGGCACGACACCTTCTCCATTGAACACATACAATGGGTCCGAACCATTGATCAACATATGGTCCACCTTCATTTGATCGAAAGCGGACCCAAATGTAACGTTGGTTGAGGTCTTGTTGTTGACCAGCACAATCTTCAACCCATACCTCACTACTTTCGACTAATAACTAAAAAATCACAATAGGGGAAGTAGACACCCTCCTCCTCATCCTTCAGATATAAATGCCTCGAAATATATATGGTGTCAAAACATGTACAAGCTCCATATTCCCTTCGATTTAATTGCTTCAGGAAGATTTCCTCCAACATATCAATTATCAACTATATATTCCCTCCAACTAAAATGCCTCAAGAAAATTCTCTCTAGGGTAAATGCCTTGAAACAAACAATAAAGTGATTATACAAGCTTCGAACTCCCCCAAACATAAATGTCTCCGAGTACATATGAAGCCAAGCATTTACAAACTTTATATTCCTCAGACATAAATGCCTCTGAATACATATGTAGCCAAGCATCTAGAAGCTCTAAATTTCCCATGATATAAATGTCTCGAATTACGTATGGTGTCAAGCATCTACAAGCTCCATAATTCCTTTGGTACAAATGCCCCGGAATACAAATAGAGCAAAAATTACAAGTTTCGGATTCCCTTCAACATAAAAGCTTCAAAATCAATAGAACCCAAACTATCATGGGATTGAAAGAGCACCCCTCGTGGAAAAAAGCCCTGGATTGAAAAAATATACAAGGTCAGATATCTCGTATTGAAAGAGTATATGTAAACGAAAAGTCGTTCAACTATCAAAGCTTCTGATTTCATCCTACATAAATGTTTCGGAATCAATAGAAGTCGATCTATTATGCTTCGATCTCCCCTCGATATGATACTTCAGAGGAAAAAGGAGGATGCGCAATGGATAAAACTACAGTTCAAAGGCTTCAGCATTAGAGGCAAAGGAACATTAAAAAAATCCTTCAATTTATATTATTATGAAACTCAAATTCGAGGGACTAATATTACGTATTGAAATAAGCACGGGTCAACTAGATATGACATCACCTGTGAAAAGGGTACGATTGCGTGTCTACGTATCATGGGACAAATATATGTGCATAAATCATTGAGGCCTATAGGACTTAAAAAAGGCCTCATATGTTGATGCTCCTCTTATCTAAGGAATTTGGACTTTGTTATTTGGTTGAAAACATGATTAAAGACCTCAGTTAAAAGCATGATTTAAGACCCTCGAACATGTACATAATCTACCTCGATGGGAGTGCATTTAAGAATCACCAAAAGAAAAATTGAAAAAAAAAAAAAAACTCAATTTTATCAAACAAGCAGCCATTCACTCTGGATATATCGATTCTACCCCCAATCGATTTTGTCGGATTGTAGTATTTAAATAAAGAAAGAAGATAGATAGAAAGAAAGAAAGAAGAGAGAAGGTAGATAGAGAAAGAGTACTTATTAATAACATTATTATTAATATTAAAAACTGAATTATGATTTGATTTTTGAATAAACAAATCTTAAACTTGATTTTTGTAAGGGAACAATACATAAATCAGGTTTTTAATAAACACAATTTCAAAATTAAGGATATAGGTTTTAAATTTCAAAAATCAGGTTTTCATTAAAATTATTTATGATTTAATTAATTAATTATATATTTTACTAATAAATAAATAAATGTCACAGATATATGAAATTTGGTCACAATTCAAAATTTTTAATGTCACAATTCAAAAATTTTATAGGTCACAATTAGTTCATCGATCACAAATTAAAATTTTAAAAGTCACAATTTGTTCTTCGGTCACAAATCACGAAATGTATGAGTCATACAATTTATTTTATGGTTACAAAATATCAAATTATATGTCACACATTACTTTTATTGATCAAAAATTAATAAATTTGTAGGTTACACAGTATTTATTGATCACAATTTATTCTTTATTGGTCACACACCAACCAATTTATTGATCACAATCAACTAATCATTTGTGACCACCACCAACACAACACCACCATCGTCTCTGCATCCAACATCAACACCACCAACCAACCACCAATCAACAAATCATTGGCCAGATACCCACCAAATCCCATCCCACCCACAACACCGCCACCGGCAACACTGCAATCGCCGGCTCCACCACTGTCGCCATCACTACCACCATTTTCAACTACAACCACAACGTTGCTGCCTGATCCACCGCCACCATCAAAACCACCTCGCCACACCAACAAAACAGATCCAAAATCGCCCAACACCCCACAACCGCCATCGCGTCACAGCAGTCGCCGGCTCCACCACTGTAGCCATCACCACCACCATTTTTCAGCCACCACCACAACGAACCAGATCCACCGCCACCATCAAAACATATCAAAAACTGCCCAACACCCCACAACCGCCATTACGTTACAGTAGTCGCCGGCTCCACCACTGCCACCATCACCACAGTTGTGCACTACTGCCACAACCATAAAGCTCTCCGTCCCCACCGCACACAGCACCCGATTTCCGTTCCTCCCATCGCACCGCACACCTCCACCACCACAACACTCCGCCCACCACCACCGAATTGTCAATCACCACCACTCAAAAATAAAAAAAAAGGGGGAGAATGATGGATCTGCACAATGCGGCGATGAGCGAAGCAGATCTGCATCACGTCACCGCACCACTCAAAAATCAAAACAAAAAAAGGACGGACGAAGCAGCTTTGAAGAGGTGAACAATGGCGGTTGATGTTGTATCTGTGGAGAAGTGAATAGAGTGGAGATGAAATAGTTATTTTAAGTTTTATCTGGTTTGACCGTGTATAGGCAGGCAGTGGCGGCGTTGAGATACGGGAGAAGAGAAGCGAGAGGGAGAGGGAGAGTGAAAGTGAAGACAAGAGAGGGAGATGAGGGGAAGAAGTCGACGTTGTGGCAGTTCAACGATTTGAGGGAGAAGAGAGGCGGTGGTGGTGCCGGTGAAGTGGTGCCCGTTGTGATGGTGCCGACGGTATAGAGAGATGGAGAGAAAGAGAGAGAGAGAGGGAGGGAGGGGAGAGAAAATGAAATTTAGGGTTTGAAATTTGGTATGATTTATTTAAATAAAAATAAATTTAAAAATGATTAATTAAAATTTGATTTATGTATTATTAAAGTTGATTCTGTATTTTTGTAAATAATAAGTTAAAAATCTGTGTGAGGGTAATTTCCTCCAATTTTCAAAAACTTGCCACCATTTATCTTCCACTAAAAAACCTATAGGAAGATGTTAAATGGGCCGGCTTGGCCCATTGCAACCGCTCATTTGTCTAAACTTGCCCAGGCTTCAAAAAGGTTAAAACACAAAACGCATCATAAAACCCTTGAACCAAACCTTTGCATCAGCCGTTCAATTCTTCTTCTGGAATTCTCTCCTGAACTCAGCCGCAACAACAACAACAATGGCGGGGATTGAGAAAATCCCAAACAATGAAGTTATGGATTCCATAAAGAAGAAGCGAAAAAGAAATAGGGACAAAAAGAACAAAAAAAACTCTCAACCAGAAAACTCAGAACGCGAAGAAGAGAATAAGGAATACTTGACACAAGGAGGCGATGATGAAAGGGAAGAAATTGGTGAACAGAAAGCAGAAGAAGAGGCACAAGTTGGAGAAAAAAAGAAAAAGAGCAAGAAAAAATTGAAGACGGAGCAAAAAGAGAATGAAGCAGAGGAAAGTGAAGAAGTGGAGGTAAAGAGAGAGATGCCGATACGAAGTGGGTCTGGGATTATGAGTACGGAGACATTTGCGTCTCTGGGTTTATCTGAACCTACAATGAATGCCATCAAGGACATTGGTTTTCAGTACATGACTGAGGTAAAAAAGATGGGAATTAATTGTTACCCTAGCTAATGTTTCGGTGTAATCTGTATTTATTAGTTTTAATTTAGTTTGTTTAATTTTATCAATTGCCTTCAGTTTTATCCCTGATTTTTCTGTCAACTTTATTTTGTTCTATTGGTTAATCCCACGTCAATATCAGTTGTATCCTTACAGCTTCGCATCTTTAGTCCCTTATAAATTTATTTTGTTTTATAATGTGCATATTTTGCTGAGCATAATTTTTGTCATTGGGTTTACATTGATGGAGAGGAAAGAATTTATCTTCCTAAATTTGATTAACTGTTATTGAAGATCCAAGCTCGGGCAATTCCACCACTTTTGGCACAAGAAGATGTTCTTGGAGCTGCAAGGACAGGTTCTGGAAAAACGCTTGCCTTTCTGGTACCAGCCGTTGAGTTGTTGTATCAAGGCAGTTTCAAGCCTCGCAATGGAACTGGCGTTGTTGTCATTTGCCCGACCAGGGAGTTGGCCATACAGGTATATAAGATGTTAATTTAACTTTATTTTGATAGATATACAAAAACATGTCTTAGGTTGTGTATGTAGTATATAAATTTTGAGCTGGGGGCTTCATGGCACCTGACTCCAATTTCCATGGCTTAGGTTGTGTGATCCAATCTCATCAGCTCCTTGGGGCCTACCTCGTAGGCACTGTTTTTGGGTATGCTGGTGCATAGTTTTCCTGGGGTGGGCTATGCACCGCGGACTCATTAGCATTCAATTGTAGAGATATAGGGGCATTTTGTACTTTTGAAGTTATTAAACTGATTTCCATCTTGATGATGCAGACACATGCTGTGGCAAAAGACCTCCTCAAGTATCACTCACAGACAGTTGGATTAGTAATTGGTGGTGTCACACGAAGAGTAGAGGCAGAGCGTATTGTCAAAGGAGTTAATCTTTTAGTAGCAACACCCGGTCGTCTTCTTGACCATCTTCAAAATACTAAAGGCTTCATATATAAAAGCTTACGGGTATGAAATTATTTTTTCTTTGCTAAAATTTGACTATCATTCACCAAGTTTCATAACAGACAAGAAACTACTGTTAAATCTTACCTGTCCCCACAACCATTTATATCATGTATATTGTTGTTACAATAGTATGAAGCAAATTCATTTTATTTATTTTTGGGATAAAAAATATGTTGTAATGACAAAAGTTGATCATTACTCTCTAAAAGACTCTTCTCAAATTATTACAATTAGTATAGTATGGTTCTTTCTCTACAGTGAATGGGTCCTTTTATTAGCATCAATTAGCAAAGAGCAGTGACAAAAAATTTTAGTGGTCACCTTTTGGAGAATGATTTCTGATGTAAAAACTAGTTAAAAGGCACTTAAATCACCACTTTTGCTTCTCGGCAGTGGAATTTTGCTCTGCAAGGGTGTCCCATAGGATAGGAGTTGAATTATAACGGGAGAAAGGCCATGATGTTTCACTTAATGGTGAATAAATAACAATACATCTAAGTTCTAATAGATTAGTATGGTAATGAGTAATATGTTTTTGCGTAATTTTATTTGTTCATTTGTTTTTTGTGTATAACAATTGAGACAATAATATATAATATAGTAAAAAGATGCAAAGGTGAATGGTATCAGAAACTTAACCTTTTATAATGAACATCATGGTGGGTGAGAAGATCCTCTCTCTTCAACTCGAGAACGAGAGACATGAATAAAGATGCAGTAGGGATTAGCTCGGATTAGCTCGTGCTTGAAGATATGTATCATACAACATTTAAAGTATTCAGGATCCAGATCTTTACTCTTTTTCTTCCCGTTGCTTATTTATAAATGCTTTAACTTTTAAATACATTTTGGGACCTTGTAGTGCCTCGTGATTGATGAAGCAGATAGGATTTTGGAAGCAAATTTTGAAGAAGAAATGAAGCAGATCATTAAAATTTTGCCAAAGGTACTTGCAGCTATAGTTAATGCTCATGGGGGCTTATATGCAGTCAAATTTTTGCTTTTGGTTTTTCAAGTTATAAAAAATTTAAAATTGCCAGCCTTCTTTTTCCTTGTTTTCTTTATGTGGAAAAGTGGAATGAAATCTGATTTATAATCTTTTGAAAGTTCCCTGCAGCGTAAGTATAAGTTTTTTTTGCAGGGACTTATTTTGTCATTTCTGTTTTGGTGAAAATGAATAAGATCCATCATGGTGCAATTATTGAAGTGGTGGGCTGTATTTGTTATCAAATTCAAGTTATCTTGTAACTTATGGATTAGATTTCCCCTTTAAATAAATTAGGGAAATTGGCACAGGAGGTCTCCAACATTTGTATAAGTGAGAACGTGGGTCCCCAACCTTCAATTTCTGAAGTACTTGAGTCCCAACTAAGGGATTCCGTCCAAAAAACTGTTAGTAAGTCGCACATTTTGTACATAATGTTTAGTTTAGAAGACAATTATGCTCTTATTTTTAGTCAAAAATTTAATCTAGCAAGGAAAAATGATCTATAATAAAAATAAAAAAACGTCAAAATCACTCGTCTTCTACCCCCTACCCCTACCCCCACATACCCATACCCAGTAATTGTCCTTCGTCATGGTTTTTTAGATTGGGCGGCATCCAATGCAAACATGATTCGGCATCATTAGATGAATCCATTTCTGCTTGACTCAAGTGTTTCCATTCCCTTGAGAGTTACAAAATTCTGTCCTATATATGTGCTCAACAATGTATGAAATAACTAAATGCTACTGTCATCTTCATTGTTTGCGAATTAATTGAGATGCTACTTACCATGCAGAAGAGACAAACTGCACTGTTCTCTGCTACACAGACTAAGAAGGTATGAATACTGACCTGATGTTTTTTAACACTGATTTGGTGGAACATCCTATATTTCTCTGCAAGAGAAAATTCTATTTCATGCTGTTTTTGGAAAATAAAGATCAAAGAGAATGCAAGAAATAAAGATGTGTGATTTTATTTTGAATTTCTTTTAGCTTCCTAAAATGTCCACCTGCATTGCAAATTCTTATGTTCTGGTGCTGAAGTGATCTTTTATTTCTTACCGTATTGATAATGGAAATAAAAAAGCATATTCAATTATTGTTGCCTGGAGGACTTGAGAAAGAAATATATTATCAATTTCAGGTTGAGGATCTTGCTCGCTTATCATTTCAGAAAACTCCTGTCTACATTGATGTGGATGATGGAAGAAAGCGGGTATGCTGACTGGCTGATTTTTCCTTTAGTTGAAACTGATATTTTATCCCTTTTGATTAAATGTTAGCATTTATAGGTCACTAACGAAGGGCTGCAGCAAGGCTACTGTGTTGTCTCAAGTGCCAAAAGATTTATCCTTCTGTATTCCTTCTTGAAGAGGAATCTGACAAAGAAAGTGATGGTCTTCTTCTCATCGTGCAATTCTGTCAAATTTCATGCAGAACTTTTTAGATACATTCAGATTGATTGTTTTGATATCCATGGAAAGCAAAAGCAGCAGAAACGAACTTCCACCTTTTTTGATTTTTGCAAAGTGGAGAAGGGTATCTTGTTATGTACTGATGTCGCTGCACGTGGTCTTGATATTCCTGCTGTGGTACGCTTCTTCACCTTTATAACACTAACGCTGCACCTCACCCACCGAAAAAGGAAAAATATATATAACTTACCTGGGAAATGAGAGTTAAAAAAAAAATCCTGGACAGATTATGTATGGAATAAGTATATATATAATTAAAGAATGGCATATCTTCACTCTACCTCTTTCTTTGGCAGAACCTTTTCCTTTTTTTTTTTTCTGGAATGTATTGTTTCCAACAAGTACAGCTATGGAAATCAGTGGTATTAAAACTGGACCAGAGTGGTTGCTTCTACTGGAAAAACCATGAACTGGACCAAAATCTGGTTAAGTCATGTAGTGTAAACCGACTACTAAAAATATATTTAAAATAACCTGTGACCTGGCAGGTTAAGCTGTGAACTGTCCTTGGTTTTTCTGGGTTGTCTTAATAACAAAAACTTGTGATTAAATTTTTTATTATATCCACACAAACAACAAATATGATTACTTAGCTGCTTATTCTTTCAAGCTAGTCATCACGGTTCTTTTATAAGCTTTTCTGTTCCTCATCCCATCAATAACTATCTGATGTGAGAATCGTGTAGCCTTTGTTCGTGTAAAATTGAAATGATAGCGGGTCTCACAAAATGTATGAATACTAAATGGGTAGTAGTTATGAATGTATGACTAAAATTAATGTTTGGCTTTGATTTGATAGAAACTTATAATCTACATTTTAGGAAACACAAACTCAGGCTTAAACATCCCAGCAAACCAATTTGAGCCTATGCAATCCACTCTGCACCTATACGAATTAATACCATCCTTTTCAATGTATAGCAATGCCACTTGGTTGTGAAATATACTCGTTTTTTACAATCTAAAATAATTTTTTAGGTTAGAGAAATTGGTGTTATTTGAGGTATATCAAGAAGTTAAGTAATAATAATTTTTTTTTTTTTTTTAACAATTAACAATATGGATTTGTATTTTATTCAAACTGGTGATTGTGAGAATTGTCATATTTTGTTATAAAATATTTCTTAGTATATTATTTATATATTTTATTTTTCACCACCTATTTTGACGACAGTTGAACCTTTTGGCCCTTGAATCCTTACCTTTTCTTGGCTCAATGCTCCGGCCAGGTTTGAAACATTTAGAAATAGTAGAGTCTTGTATAATAGAAGAAACAGGACAACCTTTTTTGGTCTATTTATGTTACTGTAGTACACGATCAAATGTAATTGGCTCTGATGTTTCTTTTATTTTGGTTATGATGTTGGCACGCATTGATTTCTTCTTGTTTCTTCTTGTAGGATTGGATTGTACAATTCGATCCCCCAGATGACCCTAAGGTGCTGCTATCCTTCTAAATGATATCCTGATTAATAATGTTCGAACTCTCCTAAACCTTGTTTTATGTAATTACTTTCAGGAATATATCCATAGAGTTGGTCGAACAGCACGTGGGGAAGGTGCAAAAGGGAATGCCCTGCTTTTCCTTATTCCGGAGGAGTTGCATTTTCTTCTGTACCTTAAGGTAGACAAGTATTTTCCTGTGAAAGAGCAAAACGAAAATATATCTTCATAGAAATAATTTGGTGTTCTCACCTGGTTACCTTATTTTTCACTAATAATGGTTAAATAATGGAAAACTTAAAACATTAATTTTCAATAATAAGTAGTTTGCTTCTATATTAGTTGGATCCTCAATAAAATATTCGGGGTAGGCTTGAGGCATACCCAAGGCAGTCACAATTTTTTTTTGGCTGATTAACTACAAAATTGGGTAGCATCTTTCTTGGATCAATTTTTTTTTGTGAATTTTCACGGCTGTTTAGTTGCAAGAATTGTATTACCAATGCCAAAGTTGTCGTCTAAATTTAGAAGCTAATGTTTCAGCATTTTTCTTTTGGCTCTGAAAAATGGTCGCTGTTGATTTCAGGCTGCAAAAGTGCCTGTGAAAGAGTATGAATTTGATGATAAGAAGCTTGCAAATGTGCAATCCCACCTGGTAAATTCTTGTTTTGAACTGTGTGATTATATTTATTACTAAAGTAATTTCTTTTTTCCGTTGTTTTCACAAGTTCCTGGGAAGTAAATATTATATATTATACGCACTGATGCAGGAAAAGCTGGTTTCAAACAATTATTACTTGAACAAGTCGGCTAAAGATGCATACAGATCTTACATACTAGCTTATAATTCACATTCTATGAAGGACATCTTTAATGTTCACCGACTCGACATGCAGGTACTTACTCTGGAGATATTGTTTACCAAATAAGTATATCATGATATTTTTTTTGGCATTTATTAAAATGCAGTATAATTGCAACTGTTGTATATCCCTCAAACTTACGGGGATGTTTTTTGAAACTCCCAGAAAGTCATTTGATCTTGCCAATTTTTGACATTAATATATTTTATATTGACATTTTTTGAAGATAGATCACTATTTTTAGATGTATCACAGAGCGTGTTTGGCTAAAGCTTAAAAGATTGAATATGTTATTTTTGGATGTTATTTGTTTTCTTATTTTTAAGTAGAAAGTTTACTTTAAATTAGAAAGTAAATCTTACCTTAATACAAATAACCAACTTATTTCCTGCTTTAACTTTAAAAAAGAATTATTTGTTAAGTCAACCTTTTAAGTTTTTTAGCTGAACATGCTCTAAGCCACTCAGTTCCCAACACTTCAACAAAGATGATATATTTTCTGATAGATCCTTTTACTGGTTTGGGGTACTTTACCAATACGATGCAATCTAATATGGAACGAATCAAAAGGGTGAAATATAAAGGATATGCTTCTGAAGGAAAGAAACAAGATTGGAAAACTAAATGGGACTATGGTCTCTCTCTGCCCAGCATATACCAGAGTTTTATCACTTGTTTGATCCCCATTATTTTCAAAATACATTTTTCTCTCTCTTCTTTTCAACAACATGTTCTTCAATAAAATAATATTACACGCAAATCCAAATTTTTTTCTTATTTTTTAACTACACTTTCTCTATTAATCTATTCCAAAATGCATTCTTAGCCTTTAATGGGGGCTCAAACAAGCTTTTAATATGAGATGAACAGATATTTTGAGTTTACAGTTTATGTTGTCCTGCAAGTTGGTGTGCAACCTTCCATTTTCATTGCACAATCAGTTCCAGAGACATGAACTGTCCAAGTTTCTTTTAGGTTGTTAAATGGCCCTTGCATATCCAATTTCATGAAGCTGTTTTGCTTCTCAACTTGGGCTGGTACCCAGAAATTGTTAGTGAGGTATGTTTCCACGTGCCACATGGCAGTTTAACGAAGTTGGTGTCAGTTTGCGTAATTGGGGACTGATTGTGCAACTATAATGGAAAGGTGAGGATGAACCTAAGCAATAGGCTGTGGACAAATAGTACAGTTCTCTCTAATTAGAACTGCCCTGATATTCCTGCGACCCTTCCTTTAATCACTTGACGCCAAGCGCGTCACTTCCCGAAGGATGGGGTGTGGCATTGCGGAGTGTAAAGAGCACTATTAAGGAGTTACCATAGTTTTTGAATTCAATCAAAGTTCATTTTATTGTTTCATTTGTCATGACAGTAATTGGTGCTATATGCAGGCTGTGGCTGCTTCATTCTGTTTTACTTCTCCTCCCAAAGTAAACTTAAACATAGACAGCAATACATCCAAATTCAGGAGGAAGATGAAAAATGTTGAAGGAAGTCGGAATGGATTCAGCGAGAAAAATCCGTATGGTAGGAAAGGTGAAGATGAAACAAGACAGTTTGTCAGATACTAGGATGCGGTAACTATAGCCAAATTATACTCTCCATCTGTTTTGAAATGCGAGTTTTTAATTTATGCATGTAATTTTTTGAAACTAGAATGCTCAGTTTGTACTCAATCGACAGTACAAGCCTCATCACCATAAAAAAATGACAAAACTGGCCAATTTTGTTTTGTTTCTTTCTCGGTTCCTTTTTATTTTTGTTTATCCGCATGTTTAGTATGCAGTGCCATGGATTATACGGACTGTAATGTTGTATTGAATACCATTGAATCCACCTTATCAAACACAGATTTTGGCTCTGGTTTTCATACATGGCAGTTCGGATTTTAGTATTCTGTAACACCATCGACTGAGCTCTCTTCACCTGAATGAACCATTTGTGTGGTTTTTTTTTTTCTTTTGTTATTTATTTCTTAAGTTTGAATTTTACAAATTATAATGGTCATCAGAATAAAAATGCTTGGACGGATGATATCATCTGTTTAGATGAATAGCATTATTTATTGTATATGTGCATTCAAGTTCCATCAAAGTAGTTCCAATTATACAAATATTCGTTCAGTTAATTGAATCTTAAGATAAGTCGCAGCGGAAAGATTATAATTTTCAGATATGCATCGGATTAATTACTGTCTTTCTGAGAGATTTTTCTATACATTTTATCAATAAAAGCAAGAATAGTATTTAGAAATTGGGCATTCTCAACTCAAAATATTGAACAACATTGAGATTCATTTTAAATTTTGTAACATTGTGTACAAGTAATTATCCCTATGGTTCATATTATCTAATTTAGATAAATTAATCTACGAAAATAAGTTAAGTTGGTTTAAGAAGATAATTCAAAGATGAGAAAAAAATACTAGATATTCAACACTTATCATTCCACTTTAAATATTAGATTTCCATTATTCTAAATTTTCTAACAATCTCTCGGGATTATTCTAAATGTTCCTAATTTGAATATGTATTAGTGCATTAACATTTAAGAACATGTAATGATTGCACAAAAACTTCTTACCACCTATATATATTTTAAATAAATACTGTTAAATCTATTTTCGATCCCCTAAAAGCAAATTGGTTACAAATGTCTAAATGGTGATTAGCATTCAGATACTCTAAATAAACAATATAAAGAATGATAATTAAATTAAGGTAAAGTTATATGTACATAATGGTGTACATAGGAGTTTATATTTTCTTACGTGGATAGGAGTCAACGAATCGAGCTGCGAGTCGAAATTTTTTGTTCGGGTTCGGCTCTAGTAAAAATACTTCCAAGTTTTTTTTGGCTTAAGCGGAGCTGAGCAAAAACTCGGTCAAATAATTCATGCTCGACCCGAGCTTTCGGCTAGGGCCTTAGCGAGTCGAGCCAATTCGATTTTTTTATTTTGGGTGACAAATCTAAATTTTTTTAAACTTGAAATTTGTCCAATTTATACGGATTATAAATAATCACTAAATATTAGTATATAAAAAAAATTATAGTTAAAATTTAAGAAAAAAAAAAAAAAAGGTGGCCCGCAAGGTATTTTTTTGGCTCACGGGCCGGGTTGGCTCTAGCCGATGCTCCAAGATGGGGCTCGACCTAACCGAGCCACTAGCCGGCTATTTTGTCATTCCTACACGTGGAGGGGATCTGTGTATAATAAATAATATTTTTTACGCGGGCCTCCCTCCATATAAGGGGATATACACCCTAAATGTACAAGTAATTTAATCTTTGATTTCAAAAGGAGATTTGTTGTATACATTCTCGATTTTTTGTATGTTAACTCAATAGATTGAGATAGTATGGATTGACCAAATAATATAGATAACACAGCACCAAAACCATGTATAGATCAATGTGGCAAACTAGTTCAATACTAAAATGTCACGTTTGACAAGATAAATTAGACGACGTTGAGATAAAATTTTGTCTACTATACATTCATACTGTAGAGTCTAAAACTGTGCACAAGACATTCACCAATAAATATTATTCAAAGCATCAACTGGGAACGATGGAAGAAAAAATCCATCTTGCTTTCAACATAAAAAATAAATTAAAAAGCAAACTGTACAGTTTGCGCAGCCCCATACAACGAATAGTGTTTAACTTCTGGGGGAACCTATCTCTATTCGTCAATGTATGCAACTTTATAAGAAAAAAATGGGGATAACAACAAAAACCTGAGTCTCCTTTGAACACAGTCCCTGCTGACAGAATTTGTGAAATTTTAAGGAGTGTAATGTATGATAAATCGAAGAAGCAAAAATTTGCTATTTACACTCGCATGGCATTATAGATCAACTTCATGAAGATAGTCAGAATAGTTTGCCACCATTTGTTGATGAGTGTACTAGAGAAGAGTCATCATGCATGAATGATGAAGGTTGCATTCCCAATACCTCTCCCAATGGTCTTACTTCAACCGTATTTGGAGGACTTAAGGAATCATTAAGGTTTCCACTCCAAGATGATGTACGCCGTGAATGAGCAGAAAAAGAATCATTGTTACTTGTCCCCCTGTTAGAAATATTGTCCATGCTTGCATATCTTTGCATGGTCACAGAAGGTGTTCGAGGAGATTGGAATGTATTGCTTGCAGTGGAAGTTAGAGGGGTTATATTATCAGATGAAAGATCTTGCAAAGCATTTGTGGGAGTATCGACCTGCTGCTCGACTGAGGATACAGGTGCAGGCACAAAGAATGTCGGTTTGGCTACACTTGCTGGTTTAATCGAAGCAGCAGAAGGGGACTGGAACAAGTTCGTTGGGTTTCCACCACCTTGGTTAAAGGTGTCGACATACCTGCAAAAGACAACAAATAAAATTCATCAAATAAAGTGCTAATTCGAAAAAAAATGTAAAAAGCATCCAGGCCGTTCTTATTTCTCTTACAGATGATCCATAGAACAGCTACCATAGTTTCCTCAATTAATCAGGGAAATTGCATCATTGGTCCCTGATCTTTTGTCCAAATATCAAGTTGGCCCAAATCTATTAAAAGGAGCAAGACCTTGACCTTTCCTTACAGTTGTGCAATTAATCTCTAATGGCAGAAACTGTTCAAATCTTCGTTAATTTGTCACATTGCCCTCGTGATAAAATGCACCACTTCAAATTTTTGGACGCCAGCCCAAGTTGTAAAACAATCTTATTTCATAAAGTTGGATATGGGAGAGCCACCTAATGATTTTAACAGGGATATGGACTGTTTCTGTTTTAGGCACTGATGTGCAACTATTATTAAAGGTCGGGGACCAACTTGCTCCTTTTTAAATGTTAGGAAACAACTTGCTACATAATCAATAAGTTGAGGACCAATGTGCAATTTTCCCCAATTAATATCATCACTATATTAAAGCTTGTTTGGCAAAGATTTTTCCAAGTGAAATGATTTTTTTGAAGAATGTGTAGTTAAAAACTAGGGAAAAGTTATGGTCCCACATTCTCAGTGGTAGAAAATGATTTAAAAAAAAAAAAAAATCTTCACCACACAAGCTTTCATGTGAAGCAATAGTAGTGTAGGACAAGTATATAACTGCAATTGACCTTTGGCATTGTGTTCTCAACAAATACTAGCACGCCACAAGTAACTGTAACAATGCCAATAGTAACAAATACTGAATGTAAATAAAGGATACAATTCAATTTCGGAAGTTGACTGCCAAGGTAATGCTTCTCACAGGAGAAATACCAAAGGAGTGGGGAAAATTATCAAGTTGAGCATGATAAATCACAAAAGTTAATGTCTAATTTACCTAGATCGGATCCCCATCCTTCCACGTGCTGAGAATTGATTGGAGGCGGGCGGAAGTGGTGGCATTCTTGAATTACCATTCAGAGTGCTGGGGGTTTTAATTTCTGGAGTTCCATTGCTGTAAGAAGCTTCACTTTGCAGTGTATTCTTCAAGTTATAATCGGGTGTTCCATTGTTGAAAACAGCAGTTGGTGGTGGAGGTGGAAGGGCTGCTTCCTCAGCTGGAGCTTCCGAACCTTCCTCCACCCATCTTTTAAGTTTTTCATCATAATAAAACTTATTTGTTTCACCCAGTTTTGCCTAAAAAAAAGTGCAAACTATAAGAAAAATGAACAGAAATTGCAAACAGAACCTACATTTTAAATCAGACAAATCATTAAGCCATATTTATCGTAAAATGGACCCAGAAAACTACCTGACGGCCTTGACGAGGTTTCATTACTAAATCTACAGTCTTCTGGAATAGCTGGGATCCAAAACTAAAATGCCCAAAACGAGAGGAACCGCCTGCTGGTGTTTTGTCTTGCTCACTGACAGAACTCGCTTCCCTTGATGAATCAACCTGACCATACACACCAAAATCATAAGTCTATTCGAACATGTACCTCAATCAAACAGGTCTATAGACAGAAAATAAAGGCACTTAAGACAGAAATAAACCTGTCTTGGGCTCCTTCCAAAATCAGGTTCGGAAACACTTCTTGTATGCATGGTCATTCTGTTGCTGTCAGCTGCCCATTTATTTATATGCTCAGTGGATTGAGAAGGAACTAATGATGACATGGCTAATGCTGATTGGCTGGCTGATACCCTAGGTCCCACTGATTGTTGATTGTGCTCAGTGATTTGTACATTGCCATTTGTTGGAGCGGGTGGTGGTAGGCCCCCAACAACACGATGAGCAGTACTATCAAAAAGGTTGAGTAATTTACCATACAATTTCTTTGGAGCTAAGTTTGTGGAAAATCCTCCCTGCAACAAGTAGTTCAACTTACAGGCATCTATAAAATATAGAAGAGATACAAATTAGCAGAAGAGAAAATACCTGTTGGTGAGATTTTATCCTTTCCTCAAGAGATGATACTAATTGTCTCAGTGTCTCTACCTCAGGAGATCGACCAGTTTTAAGTGATCTTAATATTGCTTGACAGTACCTGAATAAAATGATTATGCTAAGAAAACAAATGCAAAACATTCTTTAAAATAAAAATAAAAATGGAGAGATGGATACTTTAACGCATCTGATAATCTCCCAACTTCTGCCAACATGTGGGCATATACAAGTTTATATGGTTGAAATGGAAGGAGAACGAACTGGGAGTTTCCAAGCGTTTTTGAATATTCATGTATTTCTGTCCTCTGTCAAAAAATGAAATGGTCAAATATGCCCATAGGCTCATCATCAGTATGCTAAAAAATTCACAATCGTAGACTGCTGCATAATGACTCTGCAAGTGAAACGACAACTATAGGTAATCACCTGCTCACAAGCTTGGGCCCAATGCCTTGCTCGTCCAGGATAAATTATTATGTTCAATTTTTCTATATCTTAACAATATATGGTATTATGAAAACCATATAAACACATGCACATAATTCGTGGGGCATTATTGTGCGCTTTTGGGGCTTAAAATAACAAGCAAAACAAATAAAGAGTACACTCAATCGGTTATATTAACATGTGCAACTTAAAAAGACAAAATGGTAGGAATATAAAATAGAGAATGTAAGAGTAAACTGAAAAACAAGTTCCCTTTCCCACTTTTTCATGTTTCTATTTGATTCTCATCCTTTATTTTTCTTTCACCTCAAAAGAATTTTCCGAGAATGAATTCCTTTTTCATGCTACTATTTGATTTTTATCTTTTATTGTTTGAACAACACAGCAAAATAATGCATTAATGAACAACTTTGTTTAACCTGAATAGCCTCAGGACTGGCATAAGATCGCGGGAATTTCCAGTGATCTGCACCGACAAGACACAATCTTGCACTGTCCGAATATGACTCAAAGCTTGCTTCGGCAACCAAATAGCATATGTGGGCAGCAATTATCTGAATAAAAATATTCATAAGAATATCAAAGATAATGTTTAGATTGAAGGCACTTGTCAAAGAACTATATACAAAAAAATTAACCAAAACATACATCACTTCTGTCCTTCCATAAAGAATCTCCGAGATGAATAAGCACAAGTTCATCATCTTTCGTTCTATTTGCAGTTATCACTGCCAAATTCTCTTCCCAGCCATCAAGTATGCCATTGGCACCAAACTGGTGAAAAATTGCCAAATGAAACAGAACAAAATTCATCATCTCAAGATTGCGATAAAACTGTGCAAAAATGATAAAAGTTGAGAAATAAAGCATGCAACTCAAAAGAATCTTCGCAAATTTTCCTCCAGTACACCACCACCATCAACAATCACTTCATACAATTGACCTCAACGGGACAAGGGAGCATAACATGTGATGAAGGAAAGATATTGCACAGATGATCTCAATATAAACATTCACTTCATACTTGTGCAGGTTGATGAGGTACATTCAGAGCACAAGACATGTTCCTACTAGCCATGAAATCTGTTGAGAAGACATCAGCTGGTTGACCAGCAATTAGCAGGCATAACGTTCGCAAAGGTGACCCAGCTTCCAACTGGCAAAGTGCCATTTGCTTCAGAGTATCGACATAAAACTGCAGCGTGTTATAAGTAGAAAGTTAAAGAAAGAAATGAATGGGCCAAGAAAGACTCAAGGTGTTCCATCGAGAGAGAGAGAGAGAGAGAGATGGCGATGAACCTGATCACCAAATTGTGCAGCAAGAACAAGGGCAGGCCCCCATAACTGACCCTCCTGTGCACATTGAAGAGCCTCTTTCTTTCTTCCAGAAACCAAAAAACTTTGAACCTCAGAAGCTGTGACCTAAAACATGAACTAGCAGTTATTAATGGATGAAGCTATTGGCTTCATCTCCACCTGCGCCTCGGCAGAAAAGGTAATCCAGTAAATACCCGCATCTGTGCTTCAGAAGGCATTTGCTGCAAGCAGTTGGTTACAGCACCATATTGACTAAATTGTGCACCGTTCCTTTTGGCAGATGCGAAGAGATTGGCAACTGCTGATTCTGGAGTATCACTTTCCTAGTATAACAAGCAGCCCAACATAGTACAAGTCCAAAATTAGTTAAATCAATATCTGGGTGAAGGTAGCAAAAATTATAATGACATATCTTCTTGCAGACTATAGCACGATTGTCTGAAGAGAATGATTTCAACCCCAGGTTGTCAGATCATTTATATATAAGTGAGCCATGATGCTGAACAGCTAAAATATTTACATACTTGGATGACACGGATTTGTTTAGTTTGATCATATCATCCTGCAGTCAAGTAGTTAAGGGCGCAATTCCCAGTGAGAATTATGGCAGGCATGCCTTTATCTAGATGCCCAAAAATGTATAGCACAAGTTTGTGATGTTCCTAAATTAATATTTCTTGACATGCAATGTAGAATGCTCATTACAGGAAATGAAAATCGCAGTATGATGTGACTAATCAACAATTACATATCATATGCAAAAGTTTAAAACTTTGCCTGACTTCAAAGGTAAACAACCACAAAGGCATTCAAAGAGACCAGAGCAATTTAAAGTAGAAATTTAATATTAACAAGGGGATGCTTTGAGGTTCAATATCCACCATATGCACTGGAATGTTAAGCAACATACCTTTAGTACAGTATCCGTACCAAAAGGAGATCGCAGTTTTCCATAATACTGACAGGATATTTTTAGCACCGAGAGGAGCAACCTCAACACCTCACCTTTCCCGTAGTCCATATCAGCAGCCCCCGAGCTTGCTATCCTCTCATCAATCCATTTGTTTAGCTCTTTAATGCCAACACCTCCACCAGTAAGAGGACCAGGGAAGGACTGCTGACAGAGAGCTCGGAAATAATTACAAGCACCGATTCCAAGGGTTGAAGCATCAACTTTGTCCTTTACAATCTCCGCTAAGTTGAGAACAGATATTGAGCCTCCTACAGGATTCTTCACATGGAATACAAAAATATTTTTCAAAATTTACTAGTAACAAGAGTCAAGAACACTAGGAGGACAGATACCTCAGAGACTGACCTGACTCTCAAAGTTTGAGCTTTCAGCAGAGCTGCTATCTTTCATCACAATGAGCTTTCCACCAAAACCAAAAGTAACCAAAGCATGCGGAGGACGGCCAGCAGATGACCTTTCTGCAGCAGGAGCATAAGAGAATTGATGGGCACTCTGATTATACTGCTGCGAAAAGCTAAATGAATTTTGATTGCTATGGTAGTCATAAGAAATTCGTTTGTGGTCATTCTGATTAATTCCAGACTGATTGAATTGCTGATTGAAGTTCACCCCAAAAACAGAATTTTGGGAACCAGCAGGCATACCAAAGCCATTTTGACCTTGGCTGACATTTTCAAAATACGAACCAGTTTCCCCAAGATTAACTGATTTTTCTTCGCTTCCACGAGCGTTCACGGAGAAGTTCTTCTCGTAGTAATTTTCCAATTGTTGGTTTCCACTATATTGTGAAGTAGGCTCATTCTTGGCAACGGCTTCAGGTTTCCACGTTCTTAAACTTTGTTGATTATTACTACTGAATGACCCAGCCCAGTTCTGATCTTTGCCTTGGTTACTAAAGCCTTGACATCCGTAGTTATTAACTTCACCATATGCAATGTCTGTCTTCTGATCATTGTTTTGAGAGAATGTATTGGTCGAAGAATATCCATTCTGATTCGCTTGAGTTTGAGCAGTTGACAGATCAGATGCAATAAATGATTCCAAAGAGCACCATTCCTGGGTAATAGTATCATAATACCAGCCAGGGTATTGAGGGTCAAAAAACATATGTGGTGGGTACTTGCCATTTACTTGGGAATCCTGTTTCAGTGCAACCCCAGTTGTGTCATTACTTACTTGTGAAACTTGATTCCAATTTGTGGTGCTTGCTGTAGCATCATTTACCTGAGATGCCTGATTCCAATCAGTAACACTCTCAGTTGTACTCGTGGCACCTACAGTACCCACACCAGACTGAGCAGTCTGCTGCAAGTAAGAGATATTCGCCTCTCCAGGCATAGAAGTTGAATTAGAGTCAACATTTGCTTGCATGCTTGCACCAGCATCATAACCATCCACCTGACACCACTGACCCGTGCTTGGATCATACTTCCAACCTGGATAGAGACTCTCCAAATACTGACTGCCATTCAAACCCTGCCCAGCCGCATCCTGATCCGCAGGGGTACCAAAATTATACCCCTCTTGATACTGCCCCAAGTCATTTGAATTTACCTCATGCGTATATCCATGTACTTTGTTACCATAAGCAACCTTGGACTCGTTATTCAAACTAACCCCCACATTCCCAAATGCATCATCAGCCTTGTTCCCTTCAACTTCACTGAGAAAATCTGAATACGATCCAAAACCATTACTATCATTCTGAGCTGCATCGGCATGAAAGGCATTCCAGTCCACCTCCTTAACTCCCGAACTCCCTGATCCTCCACTACTGTTTCTCACTATCATGGTATTGGACGAACCCTTACTGCTACTCTCACTCACTACAGTTGTATCAGACAAATCCCCGGACCCTCCTATCTCAACTTTGGGTTCGTGTATCAGAGTATCAAACTCGAACGAATTTGATGACACTAATGGACCTCTATTCTCCTCCAAACTCGCAACCTTCTCAACTTCCCCATTTTCCTTTCTTGATTCATCAACCCATCTAAAACTACCACTCGTAGCAAAATTATTATCAACCCCACTATTGTTCTCAACCTCATTGATACTCAAATTCGCCAAGGCCTTAGCCTCATTTGATTCACTCCCATCAGCGAAATTGAGTCCTGCCAATGTCGATGATGTAGCAGTGACCTTAAAGTCCACATCATCGTCATCATTCACTAACTTATCAAAGAAATCCTCATCAGTATTATCCTCCACCTGGAATGAAGGAGGATTGGAAGCCATCTACTCACAAGCAAATCGCTAAATTCTACGAAATTAATTCCCCCAAGATTTAACAATTACAAACTTTATAACAATCCGACCTGATGCCATTTAGATCCAATAATAAAATCCACGAAATAGAACAATAAAAAAAAAAAAAACCGTAATTCAATGCAAATCAAACAAGATCTAGGGGGTTTGCCCAAATTTCGCCACCATTAAATGAACGCCAACACATTAATTCGGCAAAACTTTACAGCTCAACTCTTAAGGATCTAACAAACAAATGAAAATTTTCATGCAGAAACTATTTATTTACAGATCAAAAAAAAAAAAAAAACACCCTTAAATCAACCCAAAGTTAATACATTATAACAACGAAAATGTAGAAAGAGAACCTGAGTTAGTTGTATGAGACAATCCCCCCAAAAAACTTGGTTTATTCCCAATCATATTCGTGTATATATATATATAAATTTTCAATCTAATAGTCAATATCATTTTTACATAGTTTTATTTCTTTTTAATTGTTACTATTAATAAAAAGTTGGATAGATAATATTTGATGGAATGTGTAGTTAAAAGAATAATAAAAATTATAAGTTTCATGCAGTTGAAATTAATTTGTATTTTTGACCTCGACTTTTTAATAGCATTTTAAGGTACTCAATGTTTAATTATAATTCATTAAGAACAAATGGACATTAATCATTTGGTACAAATTTAGTGAAGTCAAATGTAGTGATGACTTGGTAACCTATATAACTTATTTATTAAGAAAAATTAATGAAAAGTTGCTCACATATACAAGCTTAAGATGTAACCACCACAATTATGCATATACTAGTTTTTGCCACGTACAATGCACATGTTGTGTTATTTTTAAGATAATATTAGCGTCTTAAATGATATAAATTACCAAACAAAAAGACTAAATTTATCTGATTTAATTCAGTGACACAATATATTCAAAGACTATTTTAAATTCTAGGCATGTTTATAGTCAACAATTGTGGGAAATTTTTTTTTCCATACTACGAAATTTTCTCCTCTCAATTTTAGTACTACGGGAAAAAAATTCCTTACGGAGTGTGGTGTCCGCACTATGTGGACACTGTGTTCGCACACCGCGGCCCGCGGACATCATCTGGGCGCTGTCAAAAAAAAAAAAAAAAATTATCGTAATTGTTAACACTGTTTAAAAGAAAAGAAAAATCCCCGCCAAGGATACGGTGTCCATTTGTGTCCACATTTTGATTCATTAAATAATAAAGTATGCATTGAAAACTGAAAATGTATAGTAAAGAAGTTGTAAAAGGAAGCCGCAACTTCTGTTTCTATTTTGTAGAATTTGATTTTATCTTAATGGAAAACAAATTGAAAATTGTAGAGGTGGCACGGCGAGCCGAGCTCGTGGCTGGTGACCAACGAGCCGACCTTAAGCTCTGCTCGTTGGTTTTTGGGCGAGCTCGGCTCGTGCCCGAGCTCGCCAAAACGAGCCACTAGGCTCGCCGGTTCGTCCTTTTTTTTTACAAAACCTTAAAGTCAAAAAATATATATACATTAATATATACACATTTTCTAATTTTTTTGAAATATAAATTTTTCAAAATACTTGTAATTTTTAAAGATTTATACTATATTAAAGATTTAAACGGTTAAACATTTGTGTGTATATATATACACACACACACAAATTTTGTAAACAATTTTTTAAATATACATTTTCTAAAACATTTTTATTTTAATTTTTTTTAAAAAAGATAAACTCTCCTCCTTTATCCGGTCTTGGGATCGGCTACTTTTATTTCGAGTAGGCGGAGTTAAAAATTGTACATGAACAATTTGTTATACGTACAATTTTTAAAAAAAAATTATAAAGGTATGAAAATAAAATTTCGTGATGAATACGGTGAAATTAAATATCACTTACTTGATTATACGCAATTTCGACATATTTATCTTGAATTCGATAATTAGCGTCTTCCCATTCCTTCACGCACATTAACGCTTCCAAAATATCTTCTTTTAGTGGACTCTTGATCTCAGAAAGAACCCTCTTCCCTACACTAAAAGCAGACACCGAAACTACAGTGCTAATCGGAGGTGTTAATAGATCTTTTGCAATTGCAGAAACAATTGGCCATCAACGTTCGTTATTTCGTCAAAATTCAATGACCTCTTCTGAACTTTTCCTAACTGATTTGTTACTAGGCAAAGTATGACCAAAGTTGTCAATTAATTCAGATGGCAACGCATTTTGACTAGTACTCGAAGTTTGAGCACATGCAGTGGAAGATAAACTACTACTAGTAGAAGAACCACATGCATATGCAGTTGAATCATATCTATAAGAGTTCATGCTTTTGAATAAATTTAAAATTTCAGTGTCGTCATCTGTTATACTAGTGAGATGAATAATTGTAGGTACACGAGTAATATGTGTACCCATTCATGAAGCATATAATTCATGCATTTCACGTAACGTTTGTTCCAAATTCATATAAGTAGTATGTATATTAAAAGTTAAAGCATTTGAAATTTGATCAATTACAAATTTAGTACCCAATAAATTATATCGGGGATCCATGACGCACGCTAAAGGAAATAACATAGGTAATTCTTCCCAATATTTTCTAAATTTAAATTCCATGGAATATATAATCGCATGAAAATTGGGGTCATTTTGAAATCTATTAAAAGCCCTAGTTGTTATATAAAAATGTTCAAGAACGATACAACTAGTTGGATAATGAACACCAAACAATATATTTGTAGACTTGTCAAAACTTGCCAAAAAAATTTTAATTTGAAAAACTAAATTCCAATCAGATTCATTCAAGATAGTATCGTCTTCGTCTCTAATATGCTCACTGTTATAAAATTCAGTAATAAACGCTTCAAAACCTTCACATGATTTTTATAATAAGTATGTTGAGTTCCATCTATGGCCTACATCAGTAATAAATGTTTTGTATTCGTATTCCCACATTTCTCACAAAATTCCTCAAATACTTATTTTTTATTAGGTGTAATAGTGATATATATAGGTGCATTTCTAATTCGGTTAATTTCATCATTAACATGTTTTAAATCGTTTTGTACTATTAAATTAAAAGTATGGCACACACATCGAATATGAAATAAATAATTTTCGAAATCAGGTTAAACTATTCTATGCAATTTATCGATAACAACCTTATTTACAGTAGTGTTGTCGAACGTAAAAGAACGAATTTTACTCTCGTATTTATATTCTTTAATTATTAACATAATATCATTAAATATAGTTTGAGTATTGTGCGGGTACTCAA
>CAIGRB010085685.1:3580-15961 GCA_903798255.1 Fraxinus quadrangulata | reverse complement strand
CTAACTGATTTGTTACTAGGCAAAGTATGACTAAAATAATCAATTAATTCAGATGGCAACGCATTTTGACTAGTACTCGAAGTTTGAGTACATGCAGTGGAAGACAAACTACTACTACTAGTAGAAGAACCACATGCATATGCAGTTGAATCATATCTATAAGAGTTCATGCTTTTGAATAAATTTAAAATTTCAGTGTCGTCATCTGTTATACTAGTGAGATGAATAATTGTAGGTACACGAGTAATATGTGTACCCATTCATGAAGCATATAATTCATGCATTTCACGTAACGTTTGTTCCAAATTCATATAAGTAGTATGTATATTAAAAGTTAAAGCATTTGAAATTTGATCAATTACAAATTTAGTACCCAATAAATTATATCGGGGATCCATGACGCACGCTAAAGGAAATAACATAGGTAATTCTTCCCAATATTTTCTAAATTTAAATTCCATGGAATATATAATCGCATGAAAATTGGGGTCATTTTGAAATCTATTAAAAGCCCTAGTTGTTATATAAAAATGTTCAAGAACGATACAACTAGTTGGATAATGAACACCAAACAATATATTTGTAGACTTGTCAAAACTTGCCAAAAAAATTTTAATTTGAAAAACTAAATTCCAATCAGATTCATTCAAGATAGTATCGTCTTCGTCTCTAATATGCTCACTGTTATAAAATTCAGTAATAAACGCTTCAAAACCTTCACATGATTTTTATAATAAGTATGTTGAGTTCCATCTATGGCCTACATCAGTAATAAATGTTTTGTATTCGTATTCCCACATTTCTCACAAAATTCCTCAAATACTTATTTTTTATTAGGTGTAATAGTGATATATATAGGTGCATTTCTAATTCGGTTAATTTCATCATTAACATGTTTTAAATCGTTTTGTACTATTAAATTAAAAGTATGGCACACACATCGAATATGAAATAAATAATTTTCGAAATCAGGTTAAACTATTCTATGCAATTTATCGATAACAACCTTATTTACAGTAGTGTTGTCGAACGTAAAAGAACGAATTTTACTCTCGTATTTATATTCTTTAATTATTAACATAATATCATTAAATATAGTTTGAGTATTGTGCGGGTACTCAATAATTTTAAAAGCAATAATTTCTTTATGCATGACCCAAAGTGAATCTATATAGTGAGCAGTTATAGTTATATAACTTCTCTTATTAATCCATTCCCACATATCTGAAGTTAAAGATATCATACCCCCATATTTTTCTAAATCCGCAATCAATAGTTTCTTTAAATTAAGAAAATATTCAATTGTATCAAACTGAACCGTATTTCGACTTACCGCAACGTACTTCGATTGAAGATATTGTCGAACGTAGTTTAGGAAATATTGGTTGTCCATTATTAATAGTGGCAACTCCGTCGCAGCAACGAACTTCACCATTCCTGTTCAAGTTTCGTCCTTCGAATATATCCACGTAAAAAGCGGCGTAGTTGTAGCACCGGCGCCTGAAGTACCAAATTCTAGTTGAGTTTAACCAACTGGAAAAAGCCCATGTTTGGCCACACAGGTTTTGTAGTGACGGTTGAGGTGTATTGTTCCAATGCCTTTTTATCATGCCAGTCGTTGTTGGCAGTATTTACATACTGATTTGGTTTCTTGAAATCCATCGAACACACGATCAGTGTGAACCAATTTGAAATGGTCCCAACATTTTGCTTGCTTCTTCCCTCTTTCATCGAGAATATTTAATGTAGGTTCTTCATCTTGTTCCAAATCAATTGGAACACTAAGATCAACATTATCCAAATCAATTGGATGACTACCTTCACGAACATCGAAATCTTCAATATTTTCTGGAATTGGTAATTCATTGAGACTGGCGAATTCAATCCCAATTTGATTTTGGGCAGGTGTTTCGCCTTCCATACCAAACAAGTTTTCAACAAATGATCGTGCATCCATTTGCTAATAATAGAAATTGAATGTTGAAAATTTGAAGTAGAATGTAGAAAATAGAAATATAGAATTGAGAAGTGAATGAAGATTATGTAGCAGAATGAATTATAAAAGTAAATCAAGATAATAATGTAAAAAAAAATGTAGAACATGAAGATGATAATAGAATGAAATGAATGAATGATAATTATGATATTGTTGAATGTTGATAATTTATAAATTGTAGAGAGTAGAGTAGAAAATGAGAATAGTATTGGTGCGAAAAAATGTTGAATAGGGGGTGGTATTTAGAGAGAAAAAAATGAAAAAAAATTTAAAATTAAAATTCAGTGACCAAACGGTCACTGAATTTTCGCTGAGCTGCTCGGCAACAGTACGAGCCGAGCCGGCCCTCTCCGCTCATGCTCTGGCTTGTTTTTTTACCAGACTGAGCGGCTTGTAGGTTGCTACAGTACGAGACGAGCGGCTGAGCCAAACCACTAGGAAATTGGTTACAAAATAGAGGCAAGATGTAATACTTTATATATTCATTAATTGAAACTATAATACTGTTTTATGTTTGAGTGAGTCCTGAATTTGATTTTATTTTCTCTTTTCCTCCAAGAAAAGCAAATAAATAAACACATGCCGTCAAAAACTCAATATTTGTTTAGCATTTAAACCCAAATGAAATGTCAATCAATGAAAATATTAACTATGTTTGTATATGTGTGTGAAAGAGAGATAGTTCAAGTACATACGAAGTATCAAAAATTAACAAAATTTTCATAATTTATTTATTTGTTTATTGTTATGCAAATGGTTTACTATTTTGAAACGGGAATCGACCTATCCAGGTCGCAGAGGTCAGGACTGTAGCGGGAGCTAGAGGGCAACGCCCCGAAAGGCGGGGGTCAAGGGGGCAACGCCTCCAAAAGGAATTTTAATTTTCATATATGTATGGAATTGAATGTTTCTGAATTAAATTATTAATAAGTGAAATTGTATTTAGTTTGTGTAAAATGTAATTAAGTAGAAAAAAGATCCAAGACACGACGCAGAGACACGAAAAAATAAAAAATAAAAATCTGAGACACGGTGTGGAGACACGGGCAATTTTTTTTCCTATTAATTAAGATGTTTCAGTTCATTAGCTTTTCCGTGCTCGTGAATTAAATAATATTTCGAAATGTTGATCTGTGCGAACACTAGTGTCCACACTAACGTCCATGGTACGGGGATCTTTTTTTTTTTTTTTTTTGTCGATATTCAAAGTCAACAATTGTAGGAATTTTTTTTTTCCACACTGGTATTTATAGATGAATAGTACACAACCCAATTAATGAATAATGACAAATCAATTTAAGTGTGAAATGGAAGGTGCAAAAATGAACAGCGTTGCTTTGCACAGTGCGGAGTCCTTTTTTTTTTTTGTTTTTACATTCTATAAGTTTTTTCTTTCTTTTTATTTTACGTGCTAACAATAATTTATGAGAAAATGATTTTATCGTGTATTCCAATTATTATGTACAAGTCTTTCCATTAGAATGATATATTGACACAATTTTTAAGCTAAAAAATGAAGTTTATTGCTAAAGTTATACTGGTAATCAGAATATCATATCTTATTGAACAAATTTAAAGAAAATAATTAGTTTGTAATGATTTGAGTTTATAAGCTACTTTTTTCTTTACATCAAGTAAAATAAACAAACTTATAAAGTATCAGTAGTGTTAAAAATAAATCCTAAATTTCATTAAAATACAATTTTACATAAAAACATAATCTGTCAGTAGAATTGGATCATTTATAAATGTACATTTAGATATATTATTTGATACAAGAAAAAAGAAAAGAAAATCAAAAAAATGTTCCAAAATTCTAAGTTCATCTTACATATTTGGAACTATTCCCATCCATGTTATGTCTATTAACATTGTAACTATTTCCTCGGCCTATCAGACTGTCGAATCTTGCAAATTAAGCCACCTAGTGTTTCATTTTCTTTCCTCTGTTGTCTTCTTTTCTTCGTCCTCCTTATTCTTGTCTTTTATTTTGTTTTTAATGTCTCTCTTTGTCTTTCAGCTCGAGGCCTCTGAAGATCCTCAATCTCGGCCATACGAGATATTCTGTACGAGAGATCTTTTTCTAAATTCCCATTAGATACGTTAGTAGCCAACTCAACTGTAAAGATAAAAGAAAAGTACACTATTTTTAGTTTTACAAGAAAAATAGTAGCATATATATTGCCATTAATAAGGGGAAGAAGATATTCTCTAATTTTGTTTTGTCCAGGCAAATCTGCTCTCGCAACAACTATACTCAAATTGTAGAAACAAACACAAAAGCCATTAGGCTTTCATACATTTCACTTATGCTAGAAATATTTGAGTTGAAAAGTAATTCTAGCAATCCTCCAACTCCTTGTAAAAAAGCTAATAATTCACAATCCTATAAGAAAATAAAACAATGCCAAAGCAAGGAAGAATCTTAAATCACAAGATAATAAACTGAAGTTTAAGAAAACACAATCACCAATTTTTTATTAGGTATATTAATGATTGAACGCTTCTTACCTTCATAAAAAACTCTCTTATAGTATAAATTTCAAGAAAAAAATTCATTGGATGTTTTTGTTGATTTCAACTAACATTCTTTTCAATTTTAAATAAAACGTGTCCTATTGGTTTTTATATTTATTTAAAAAGGTGGAGCTACCATCTTTAAAGTTAGTAAAAAAAAAAATTGTCCGTTTCTGCACTGTACAGACATTGGTGTCAACGGTGTACTGACACCAGCCAGTTACCTGTTTCTGCACACTGCGAACACCGTGCCCACACATTGCAGACACCGTGCTCGCGGTGTGCGGACATCAGGTCCATGGTGTCCACAAATCGCAGACACCGTGTCGACACATAACAGGCATCGTGCTCGCGGTGTGCAGACACCAGGACACCTTGCTCACGGTGTGTGGACACCAGTACCACCGGTCTGCACATTGCGGACACCGTGCCCACAGTGTGCGGACACCAGTTCCATAGTGTCCGCGATGGTATCCGTAATGTGCGGACACTAGGACACCGTGCTTGCGGTGTGTGGACACCAGTTCCATGGTGTCCGCAATGCCCACTCCATCCCCTTTCTGCAAACGTAGTGAATCAAAATCATGCTAAAGAAGAGAAAGTCTCTTGCTCCTCCAAAGATTTATCTTACATCCATTAAATCTTCACCACTTATACAGGAAAATGTTCAGATTGCAATTCCAACAACTAAATACCCAAAAGTCAATAGACCCAGAACTCCAATATAGTAGAACACTTATCAAATTAGCTAAAAACCAATATCCACAGAAATTTTCTTTACCACTTACACAGGAAAATGTTCAGATTGCATTTTAACAACTAATTACCCAAAAGTCAATAGACCCAGAACTCCAATATAGTAGAACACTTATCAAATTAGCTAAAAACCAATATCCCCAGAAATTCAGTACAATATATTACTCAAAAAAACTCAAAACATATTCATTAGGCAAACATACATAATATATCAACGATTTTAAATGTTTTGTACACAGAAATATGAGAAATGAGTGAGAATTGAACCTTACTCGAGGAACTTCATGGCGCCACTGAGAGAGAAAAGTGAGACAAAAAGTGAGAATTGAAAAGATTTGAGTGGAAGAATGAATTGGAATATATTTGTTAGAAGAGATATGTAGAAGATATTTATATAATTTCAACTGCAGTAGTCAACAAATATGGCTACGTACTGTAGCAAAACTAGATTGGAAACTGGCAAGTGTGAAAACTCATATGACAAAAATGAACAATGATCAGAGGATTGCCTCTTTTAAGAGGAGGAGGGATTTCTTGTGGGTTAAATGTTTCAAAAAAAAAAAAAAAAAACTTTAGCTCGGCATGAAAATTTCATTGAACTTTAAAATATGTTTTAGAACAATATTGAACTATATAAAAATGCTCTTAATCCATTACTCTGTCAACATTTCATCGGTTGACTTAGATGGAGCTGCGTATGTAACTGACAAAATGTACATGTGACACTACTTTCCATCTAATTCCACCAAGTAAAATCGCTCTACAATAGCACCAAATTGTGTCCCTAAAGAATGCATCTTCTATTCATGACAATAAAAAACGTTGAATTCAACCATATGAATAAATTCTCAAATTTAGCCACAAAATTCCACTGCCACCTTTCATTAACTTTCCGTTTTTTCTAGTGCTATTAAAATTGGATCTGACCAATCAATCGGGAAACTTAGGAATCGGATTGAAATCCAATCCAATCACGTAGTATAAATTGTCTGCTAAAAAATTTGTGAAATAATTAGCGATCGATCTATTAAGACAAATAGGTAAACCAGTCGTGATTTTACGGATTTGCCTTATCAACTATAAATAATAATAAAAAATAATGAATTAAATTTTTAACTATAGCCCCCAAACACAAATTATAAAATTGTTTAGCTGCTTATCCCCAATCACCTAGGTCCTTTTATAAGCTTTTATCTCTTTCATCCCAATATCACAATGTGGAATCATTAAACTTCAAATAACCCATTGTACCAATAAATATAATTTTATAATGTATAACCACATCAAGTGGTTGTGAAATCTACATCTTAAAATAGTATTTTAGGGTAGACAAATGGGTTTTATTTTTAAAATGGATAAATAACCTACATAATATCTTTTACATTAACAAATATCAATTAGTAATTACTTTGAAATGGCGGTGTGCAAATAGTCATACATCGTTGTTATAAATTTTTCATAGTATATATCTTTATTTTTTTGCTACCAGTTCGACACTGGTTAATCTAGACCTTTTACCTTTTTCATGTCATGTTATGCACGAGCCGAGTTTGATAACATTACCTTTTTCCCCTTCCCAACAAATCGCAAATCTCCTTTGAAACCTAAATCTCATTTCCTTGAAGAACGTATTTGTACATTACGATGGAGATATTCTCAAATTCCTCATAGCTAAAGGGTAATCGTCTATGCCATGTGTCAATCAACTAATAAACCAATTCAGGTCAACACTCCACGCCACTATCTTATCTGGCCTAACTAAGGTCATTAAATACAGGTAATACCATAATCTCAATCGATGTGTTATGTAGAGGCCGACCATTCATGATGGAGATGAGGTGCCACGATCTGCTGTAGCTCATTTCATAAGCGACTAGCCTTTAAACCTATAAATGTATCTTCTTGCTTTGCCTCTTATAAAAGATCTTTCATACAAGATTTTCTGCAATTGATTGATATGATCTCTTTGCAAACGCTTCTTAGTCTACTTTTTAGATATCAAACTTAAGGTGACCAACTTTTAGAATCGTTAAATGCACTATGAACATAGGATTGTAGGGGTAACACCTAGGAGATTACTAATCCGCCATTAAGATGGAGCCACGTGTCTTTCATCCAACGGTAACCATTTGACCTCTTATACTATAAAAGCTCACACGTAACGTCTGTTTGACTTCGTTTAAAGAAAAATAATTTATTTGTCATACTCATTTTCAACGAGTCATTCACACAATAAAATATTTTGCACGTAAATTTAAAATATTTCCTCCCCTTTTAACCACACATTCTCCAAAAAATTACTATATAAAACATTATTTTTACACAATAATGGCTATCAAACGGGGGTTTAGTGTCATTTGAAGGTAATACAATTTTACACTTTTAATACTATTGCTCTCTCTACAACTCGATGCCCGTACACATACTTATGGCTCAAGTCTTTCATTCATCCCACACTCAAATATATAATTAAGTGGCTTGATCATCGGAGCGCTCACAGCTTCTTCCCCCGTCATCGAAAAAGGATACGTACTTCTAACGGTTTGTCCAAGTGTACATGAGTCATGCGTGAACGTGAGTGGAGATGAGATCTGTTGACTACGTCTCCGACCAGAATTCGAGTTTAACATATGTAAACTGTTAAAGTAATGTATTGAATAGTATGTTATTTTTATTATTATTTTCAATTAGGGATATTTTGATTTGTTTAGCTCGCTTTCGCTACGGCTCTGGTGGATTCCCTTAACCAAGTCACTGCATATGAGTCATCAGCTCATTCTTCAACAGGCACGCGGTTAGAGATCTGGTTGTAGAATTTTATACTTATTTGAACAAAATGTGTTTTTTGCTATGTTTTAAAAATTGACCCGGCCTTGTGACTCAAAAAAGAGAAATGGTCAAAATGTTGAACCGGGGTCAAATCAGGATCAAATTAGTGATTTTTAAAAAATAAAAAAAAATTATATATATATATATATATTTATATTTATATTTAAAAATTTAAAAATATGTATATTTACATAGGTTGAACCAATTAAAGGGGGAACAGATAACGGGTTTTCCAAAAACTAGCCGATTTAACAAGTTTTGGGACGAGTTTTTAATTAATCGTTTTATAAACATAGCCGAACTGGTTTTGGTCCCGATTTTCCTGCTTGAACCGGCCAGATCGATCCGATTTTTAAAACATTGATTTTTTGTTACCATTAAACAAAATACAGTGTGTAAAATATAATTTGCAATAGTATGTAAATTATAAATATACCCTAAATGTAGATTGTATTTTGTAAATTCTTCTTTAAAAAATATGAAAAACTAACTAAAATATAAATGTAGTACTGAACAACCCTTGTCCTTGTTTTGGATCAATTACGACAAAATGTAGGCAGTGTTTGAATAATAATTTTGTGCACAAATTATTATTATTATTTTTTAAATAAGGAAATAAATGTTAAATAAAAAATTATAATTATTTCATGTACAATTTCTTTGCAATATTTTTTCGAATTTTAATAGGGTCGACCTGTTCGGCTTATGGATGTAGCAAGGACCCTATTCGGCCCCAACTCATGGGCATTATATAACTATCATTTATATTCTAAATTAAACTTATGTTTCTCAAAGTTCAACCTTAAAATGAACACTCATTTACACACTTTAATATAAGATTTATGCTATGTGTATATAACCATGTACACAAAGGGTTACATAATGGTCAAGTGGCGGCTCCATTTCAGAAGGTTGCCTGGTGCAATAGGGGGTTACCACTTGACCATTATGTATAATATTATGTACTTGGCTATGTGCATACATCATTTCTCTTAATATAATCAATAAGAGCACTTTAATATAAAGCATTGATTTCATAACCTGTGTTTACATTTATTTAACAATTACGTTTTTTGTTTCGTAGAATCCGTAGTGACCGAAAAATAATAGAGACAAATATCACGATACATCTTGTGACATTAAATATTAGAGTGTGTATGAGCCACATTATTTTGCAAGAACGTATTTTGGAATAGTAGATTGATAGAGAATGTGTGTTTGAAAAAGAAGGAAAAATTATTGATGTGATGAAAAATATTATTTTATTTAAAAATGTATAGTTGAAAATGAATAGAAGAATGAAAATGAAAAAAATAACGAGGATCAAACAGGAACTTAATAAGGATTTTTGATCCACATTATTTTTGAAGAATATATTTTGGAATATTAGATTTATAGATAGTTTGTGTTTGAAAAAGAAGGAAAAATTATTGATGTGATGAAAAATATTATTTTATTGAAAAATGTGTAATTGAAAATGAGTAGAAGAATGAGAATGAAAATTTTAATGTGACTCAAACATGGACTTAATTTATATTAGTTCCCAACTTCATTAACAACAAATGGACATTAATTATGTTTTATACAAGTTTAGTAAAGTCAAATGTAGTAGTCATTTACTAAGAAAAATTAATGAAAATTTTGGCCACAAAATAAATTTATGCATTCGTGCATCTGTTGAAATTTTTCACGAAATTTAAATTTTAGAAACTTGCCAAGATCTTCATGTCAAGTCACCAAGAAAATTAATTAACGCGAAATATACCTTGATTCATTGATTTGTATCTTGAGTAATGAATCTTGAATTTTGATCTTTAAATCTTCAATTTAATTGCTCCAAACCTTTTTATTGATTCTTGATTGCAGGCTTATGGATTTTCCTCTTCAATATGCTTTATCATGTATTCTTGTGTTGATGAGATTGCACAAAGAATGAGAAATTCACATATGAATTGGGGACCATAACTTTATATATAGTTTCCATATGTATTCGGTTCATCGTCAAATACAAACCCTAATGAATTCGATCTCTACACATATAGTCCGACCCACAATTTATTTAGATGTCCAGAGCCCAATTACTTAATTCTTTATTAGATCACTTTAATTTTAAGCTTAACATTAAGATAGTCTTTATACACACACAATTAATTACATATGTCGGTCCACATGATAAATTAAATAATTTTACAACAATCTCTCATTTGAGCCACATGTGTTACCTTATAAATATGTATAACCTTATGAGTTCAAAACTTTTGCTATCAAACCAAAAGCATCTCCGAACAATCTCGTCCATCAATATAGGATCAAAACGATTTTCGTTACAAGTATCATAACTAAACCCATCAATGATCACCTATATCAACTCAATCAAATGACATAGATCAAATGTGGATGTGTAGCATGGAATACATGTAATGTGGTCCAAACATGCCTATTTTCAACTGGTCATACCTTATCCTTTAATGAGATCGACCATAAACTTTAATTAGAGTGGAACTGAACTGAATACTTTATTTCTGAAATAAATCTCATATCTATGAATAAAAAATATGTGTCTAAAACAGACAACATCCAACTTAAACTCCAACTAAACTGGCATATCATTAAAAAATGCAACACACATATGAGTGTTATACTCATAAAGATGTTGGATGGTAGCCATTTAGTAAATTGATTCATCATTATGGAGTTTTTCCTAATATGCTTTATAGAAATCTAGCCACTCTAAATTCTTTCTTTGACAACTAGGAACTTAATATCTATAAACTTTGACGTCATTAGGCTCCTATTGGAATACAAGACTGCTATGTCACAGAATAACTAAAGTGGTCTTTCAAATCCATCTAAAATATGCAGCATAGTGACAATATTTTACAGTCATATTCGATGATCAGAATCAGAATATTCAATGATCTTCAATTGGTTTGATTTTCCTGAATGTGATCATGTAATCCTTAATTCTCTATAGATACTGAATAACTTAATGACTGTTTTCCAAATTTTCATCACAGAGTTAATTAAATATCTGCCTAGCATTCCAACAATGAATGCTATATCCGGATGTATGCAAACTTGAGTATATATTAAATTCTTAATTGTTGAAGCATAGTGAATTTTATTTATTTCATTTTCTTTAAATTTATCTTCGGGACATTAATTGAGACTAAACTTGTCTCCCTTAGTAATAGGGGTATCACCTGAATTGCTTATCTGCATTTCAAATCTCTTAAGAACCTCATTGATACAACTCTTTTGTGATAATTGCAGACAAATAGTATGTTATCGACATACAATACCAAAAAATATACTTACTCCTACTGAACTTGTGATATACACAATCATCAACTGAATTCATCTCAAAATCAAATGAAATCATTGTTTGATGAAATTTGTGATACCATTATGGGAAACCAGTTTAAGTTCATAGATGAATTTCTTTAATTTGTAAATTATTTGACGTAATTTAAAATCAAAATGTGTTACAAATGCCATAGTTGTCCTAAAAGGGTTTTTTATTCATAGAAGTCGGAGAAAAAAATATATTTATTGTCAATGTCTTCATTTTGAGTAAAATCATTTGTAACAAGACGGGCCTTATATCTTTCCATATTATCCTTCGAATCCCTCTTGGTTTTATATATCTATTTGCAACTAATGTGTTCGTACCATCATGTAGTAAGACAAGTTCCCAAATGTCACTGTCTTTCATGAACTTTATTTCCTCATCCATAGCATCAATTCATTTTTGAGAATTATTATTTTTCATTGCTTGATAAAAGTTGGTAGGATCTTCTTTCATCAATCCAATGCCATCCTCGTGTAAAGTCATCCGAAATTACATTTTTTATTTCTCTAGTGAATCTCTTTAATGGCATTTGTACTCGAGGTTGTTGAGTTTGTTCTTCTGGAACAATATCTTGATTGTGTATATGAGATTTTGTAATATTGTCTTATTCCGAAATTACTTTTTGAACAAGATTTGAAGCAAGAATTTGTCCATAATCCTGATAATTGTCAATTGCAACAAAAGAAATATATACATATTCTTCATCCAAGACAAAATCAATAACCTTATAACATTATCTCTCCCCGCAAACTCTACATTCTCAAGGAATCGAACATTTCCCGTTTCGAAAATTAACCTAATAGTGGGTTCTATTTAAAAAAAATTATAACCCCTTAACATTTGCTTTACTGGAAACTTTGTTGATGATTTAAGCTGCAGTCTTTAGTGCTTTTATCTAGAGAGATTTTGCTGTATTGTGGGACGATTTCAC
>CAIGRB010085663.1:15223-46341 GCA_903798255.1 Fraxinus quadrangulata | reverse complement strand
TGATTAAATTCATATAATTTGTATACATTGAATTCGTCACCAAAATTATCTTTAGATTAGTTAACAATATTGATTCATAACTCATTCGTCTAGATAAAATAAAGGCTATATAATTATAGTACTTAGGAATTTAAATTACAATTCATGTGGATTCGACACTCTCTTCATTAATATATTACAAAATTTGACACCATACACTTGCAATATAAATCACGTTATAGAATATGCGTGCTAAATTAATGAGTTGTTAAGTTATCGAATATGTGTAGTTAATGAGGTAACATTATATGGTTAACAACGATTTTGGATAAATGAAAAGAGAAATTTTTGTCAAGGGCATTTCATGGGATATCAACAAAAGTTTGGATGGTAACGGCCTAACGGATCCTTGAGTCACATATTTATGTAAAGTTTGGGATGATGCTGTCAAAAATTTAAAGTTTGGACCAATTTGCACTTTTTGAAGAGGTTAGAGACCCCTGCAATATTTCCTAAATGAAAATAACTTCAAAGTACTAGTTTTACTAATTTGTATTGTATCACTTTACAACTTAAGTTAGATAAATCAAAATTCTTCTTTATTAGCAATATCTTCCTTTTTCACTTCCATATTTTAACAAGGATTTTAAATTGAATGTAATGATGCTTCTCCTATGAAATCGGTGTCGTCCTCTTAGTCAAAAGGATTATCAATTGTCTTTTTCAGTGAAAAATTGAATATGTTGCACTAATATGGGGCATACATGTGGCAAGACATGACCCTATAACCTATACGTCGAGTAAGCAATTGACGCTCCCTTTTTATGAGGCTTTCGAGTAGACCATAACCTATATGTCGAGCTGACTACATTAATGTGTCCTACAAATGACTCTGCAATACGGTTCATGTAGAGCACAAACCGACAAACTAATATATATTAGTTGTAACAAGACAATGGACAACTACATGACATTTTAGGATGACATCTCACCTACTACTTCTCATATTTCTCTATATGTATTTGTTCATTTTCATTCGAAAGTATGCAATATTTGAAAACCTAGAAAGAACTCTATATGCTTGTCTTCCCACACCCAATTTCAATATTTGACTAGAGATTCGAAGTGCAAACGGTTGTTGCACCACCCCCGGGATTGCATCCCTGTATTCTAACAAGTTGTTAGGTGGACAGAAATGTGGTCACGATTATTAACTACAAGGTTAGATGTGGCCACGATGTATTAACTACAAGGTCGGCAAGATTTTGAGTTCAATAGAATACATCACAAAATCACTCAGCTTAACGACCAAGAGTTATATGTAAAGTTCTCCATGTTGACAAAAGTTATAAGCAACCTCAACAGAATGTATCACAAAATCACTCGAGGACCAAGAGTTTTATGCATAGTTCTCCTTGCCTCCAATGTTATAAGCAAAATACTGATACTACAATACCAGTTGTGAATGCTCATTAAAAGGATATTAGTTGGATATTGTCGTCGGTGATCCAGGACTCACAAAAGCATAGATTCTAACACAAGTAAAAGTTTAATCACTCTCATTGAACAATTTTTATACCCAGAACACCATTCATATATATATATCTATTGTATTAGATGGATAATCCGATCTAAGGTCAACATATTACTATCAAGCCTAATGAATGAAAGAGCCAAGACTGAGATTGGCCACTCAAACATCACATTACATGTTAATGATACAAAGAAACTGTTCTAACATACAAGACAGTTAAATAGCGGTTAATAGTATATGTGCAGCTGTGTTTCTTATAAGTTTCAAGACAACCAGAACTCAAGTGGCCTTTCTCATGTGCACGGGGAGGGCAGTGGGGGTTACATTGTTATCTTGACCAAATCCTTTTTTTGCTATCCCTCTCTTTAATCCCTTGAACTGGATCTCTGCTTGTTTTGTTGTTAATAACAGGCCTTTGAGTAGAGATGGCTGGCTTAGTCGTTCTTGAAACCCTGGGGAAAGGAATAGGTGGATCGGATTGTCTACCTTTGTTATCACTTACTGGAGTTGGTACCACCATATTGTTCTCGACTTCACTCTTCCTTCTTGACAATCTTTTCTTTCGAACCTCTTGAAGAGTATTGTGTTCCTTTACCAAAACCAATCCTTGAGTTACCTGGCGTTTTGCTGAATTTAAGCTCCTTAGAATACGATGCTCAGTCTCATTTGTGATCTCGTCTCTAGCAGATTGTTCACGTTCAATAGGGGTGGATCTAAATGGATTGACAGATTCTGGAATCACCGTGAGTGTCAACTGCTTTTCTTGCTCTCGTACTTTATCTTCGAGTTCTTTGATCTGCAATTAGCATAGGCATATTAGTACTTTAGGCTACATCATTTCTTTTGATCATACTTTAATGCCCAAAAACTTCTGGTTCATTCGACATTGTTAAACAAGATAACACATTACAGTTAATGAAACGTGTGCACTTAGAGTAAAAACATCAGAGAAGTGAAAATAAACATTTAAAGGCACTAGAGTGAGAATGGATGAGAGCTTCACCTTTTGACGAAGTAATGTAACCTCCGGATTTTGTTCCTGCTCTTTCAGCTTCATCTCAAGCTCATCAAACTTAAAAATCCGAGAAAGATATCATTAGAATTAGTTTGCCATATCCATACTTCCATGTTAATGCACAATAATAAATTTTAGCAACCTTGTTTTGAAGGATTACAGAGCGAGATTCATACTCTTGTACTTGCTCTTTCAGCTTCTTCTCAAGATAATTAACCTGGTTCACAAATATGATAAAAACTTAATCATGAAACAGTCGCATAAAACTTTCCGTCGCCATGAAAAAGCGAGCAATTAAAACAATCAGGAAACAAAATAAAAAAGAAGTGCTTCCACAAAGAGTCTAGTCAGAGAACCTTTTCCTGGTATGCTGTAGACTTAGATTCTTCTAGATCTTTGAGCTTGTTTTCAAGATTTACTACCTTCATCAATGTTCAGAGATATTATGAGAACAATTATAAAAAAAAAATTCAAGCTATTAGCATACTACTGATTGTCGTAGAAAGGCACCTTCTGTTGAAGTCTCTCACAAGTTTCTTCCTTTCCCTTTAACCTCTCCGAAAGATGTAAAATTTGTTTCTCGGATTGGCCATGGAGTGATGCCTTTAGCTCGAGCTGGCCTTCTAACTCTTTTATCTTGTTTAGTTGGTTTTTGTAAATCTGATCCTTCCCTTTGGCCTTACTTTCTAGGTTTTGTAAGCTCTCTTCAAGGGTTTTCATAGCTTCGTCCTTGGACCTAGACTCTTGTCTTGCTTTATCGAGCTGAGAGAGATTTGGAAACAAATGAGTGACAAACCAAGATGATATTAGCATAGATACTGAATATATTAACAGAACGTTTGATTTAGGATTGCCAGACATACCATCATTTTCATCTTTTGGAGCTCACCCGTATCAACTTGCTTTCTAGCAGGACCCAGTTCAACTCCTCGAACTCGGGTTGCAAAGTTAAGTGAACTCAATGTTTCACTTAAGTCGTGATCGGAAGGACTAATTTGAACAAACATCAAAGTTTTTGAGTCACCACCTACAATAATGAATAACCTTATTCTGTTAGAAAATATGGACCCGGTATAAGAATGAAAAATAATGTTGTTACCTAACGAATCTTGAAGTAGATGAGTCAGCTTGGAGTTCCTGAAGTTACAACAACACATTAATATCTGAATGTTAGTGTCTCGGAGCCGCTGGAACAAATTAGCGTAGAAGATTAAAGAAAACCTGTAAGGTATGTGGCTGCTTTTATTTGCCAAGGCAGATATAACATCTCCAAGAGCTGAGAGTGACCTATTGATGTTTTGAGCTTCCTTGAGCCGCTCACCTTGCACATCGGTCTTTGCGAGCCGCTCACTTCCTGCCAAATCTACAAGCCAAAGCTTGCTCTTTGTGGACTCTTCCGTGATCAAATTCTTAGCTCTTACCATTATAGATAGCATGCTGAGAAAAGATGGCAAACGTATTCATAAGGAAAAAATCTGACAATTAGGGCATATTTGGTAAAGTGGACTAATCAATATGGGATAGTAACAAAGAACAACGAGCTAAAATCTTTTTCATGATGCTCTCTAGTCTTGGATTGTGTACCAAACATAATAACTTACACTACAGTACATACAAACCAGACAAGCAACAAACTGAAATAGCTGCGAAAGCTGTTTACCAGTGAGAACGACTGCTATGTTCGTTCACATTATTTGATCCAACAGCTCGAGCACTACTACCAGCCTGCAGAACATTCCACACTTCATTTATATTTTCCACTTTGGCTTCCACAATCCCTGGGATATGATGAAACCCTTCTGAGGCTTGCTTTATCTCTAACCTGGAGTTACCCAATGAAGAGCAGTCCATTTCAAAAGTAAAGCAAAAACATTTTACAAAGTTCGTACTATTTTAATGGCATGTTTGGTTAGGTGGGTTAGAAAGTACTTGACAGCACTAAAGAGGAAAAAGAATAAAAAATTTTCTCCATTGCAATGTCAAGTTCAGTCCAATATTGTATAACAAACATCCACTAGATGCATGTAGAGTACATATAAGAACCACAAGTTTACTTCTTGGATGCCGATGTAGCCAGCAGGTCCCTTATCTGCTCATTGTAGACTTCAAGTACACTAACTGAAATGCTGTAAGCAAAAGTTTCACTCCTCTCACTGGCAATTTTAAACAATTCTTCCAATGTCCTATAATTCACTCCTCGGTTAACCTCAGTGCCTTCCATTGTGAACGTCTTGCCAGTTCCTGTTTGTCCATAAGCAAATATACAGACATTGTACCCATCTAATACTGAAATCACCAGAGGCGAAGCATCGGCAAATACATCAGCTGTTTAATGAAAAGACCGAAAGGTTAGCATAGAGACAACTTGTAACCACAATAATATATCTGTCTCCAAAAGCGTTGTCTTGATAATCTCTCTTTAGATGAGAATTATACGTCAAACAAAGTAGAGCACCTTGACCATCTTTTGGTGAGTAAACACGATCAAACTTGAAAGTTTTTTTTGTAGATCCACTAAGAATTCCAAGCTCTCCATCCTTGGCTGCATCAAACTCCACAACTGATGCACGCCCGGATGAGACCTCTGACTTGCTTAATGGACGGCAGCGGCAGAATACCCGAATATTTCCTGATGTTCAAAGCTAAGCTATCGTTAAAATCATTCAATGATTTGTCAAACTGAATAAAAAAAGGTTGCGAACCTTTTGTCTCCTGAACTTGATTATAAAGCTTTCTTCTCTTCATTTGCTCTTCATTGTACTTCACTTTGAAATCCTCACACTGTTCAACTGCAAAGTGATCTGTATTACATCACTCCCTACATGTAAAAGATTATTGAATTTAACTTGATAACAACTTACCCAGTGTCTGAACTGCAGAGACCATTTTGTTCAGATCGGGAATGGAATCAGCGCATTCATGTGCTTCACGAGAAAGCTGCGAATGCTCTCGTTTCATCACCTATATAACATATTTCAGCATGTTATTTGATTTACGCCAAGGAATTTTTTTTCTTATTTGAACACTAAATTCTTCTGAAATTGTAGAAGAAAACAATACTAAATACCTTTACTTTATGCTGTAGATTATTGATTGCCACAGACCAATACTTCTTCTCATTCTCATATTTGTTTGAAATCGCCCCAAGCTTGTCAGCTTGCTTCTCCAGAGATTGATCTATTGAAAAGGTAAAAATACTTAAAACTCAGATAACTTTGTATTTAGAAGGCCTGTAACATCGTTGCAAATTACTTTGTACTTTTAAACCTAGCTACTCCATTGAAAATGTTTACAGTTCATCCTTCATTACAGAGGAACATAAGCAGAGGAAAATTAAGACCTCATTATCCAAAGAAAACAAGGAAATCATGAAAAAAAGGCATCAAATAGTCTTTGTAAATTATTCTGACCCTGAAAGTCTCTATCTAAGAAGCAGGGATACTTATAAACTCATTAAGTACCTATATTCGATACGTATCCAAGTTTGGATACTCTCTGATACCCTTCGATACGTACATAATACATATTTTTTTTACTTTTTTATATTTTTTTAATATTTTTTAAAATTTCCAATACATATTGGGTACGTATTTTTAATTATTTTCGATGCATATCCAATAATTAACTTATCGGATATGTATTTCTTAATTATTTTAATAACTTAGTGAGCCCCTGTTTGGGCTCCATTTTAACAAGAAAATGCATTTTGGAATAGTAAAAGGTTGGAGAATGTGTGGTTGAAAAATAATGAAAATTTTTTGGGTTTCCATATAAAATTATTTTATGAAATAATGTGTGATTGAAAATGAGTATTGAAAAAATAAATTTTGAGAATAATGAGACTCAAACAGGGGCTGAATATTAATAATATTTATAGAAAATATACGATTAGTTTATCAAGAAAATAGATCTATATTCAAAAGTAGAATCCAAAATGTGGGATACTGTCGAAACCTCATTTGCTACTCTTCAAGGTGTTGGACTACTTGATGTTGCTAATCTATAATTAGATGAGCCAGATTTGAAGATTGTTATTTTTAACGATAATGAAGAAGCTAATGTTAAAGAAAATGAAGTTTAGACAATTAAGGATTAAGATAAATTACTTTAGTATATTATTTTATTTTATTATTATGCTTCAATTTTAATATATTTTTAATGAAATTATGTTGAATTTTATAACATGTATCCGTGTATCCTAATTTTTTTTAAAAGGTTGTATATTAGCGTACCCGTATCATGTCGTATTCGAATTACGTATTTGTATCCGTATCCATGCTTCTTAGATCTCTATTCAGTAGTATCAAGTATAATTAGCTGGACTATAAAAGATAACGACCATAGCTATATTCTTCATGAAAACGTAGTCTTCGACATTATCTCTCCCATTTGATTTAAAGTACCAACTAAAAAACACCCATTACTATTTCTTATTCCTCATAATGACTTACTTGATCACTCTTCTATTTTCATTCTTTCTTTTCCATTTTTCTTTTACTTTTTATATTTGGCAGAATCCAGTATTATCATTCTAAAACTTAGATGCTCATTTTCAAAAGCAGAATGCAAGAAGCTAACTAAGTTCAAATTTATACAGCGTGAATAAACCTGACAAATTATCACATTAGAAGGCTGAAAGTCAAGTTGTGAGCAAATCAACAGGAAACATTATAATCTATTCAAATCATAAATGAGAATTGATTATGCACATTTCGAACACAGAGGAAAACTTCAAAAAGTAATGTTCAACATGAAAAATAAAACAGTTATGCACATTTCCATAATTTGTGGATATCTAATCTAAATGAAACCAAAAGACACTTTGAGCCCCTTCATGTGAAAAATATCAACCATGCTCTCTCCAAATAAGTTTTAAAAACAAAATATATATTTTTCAATTAAATCTCACCAAGGGTATATGTTTGGAATGTCTTGTTGTCGAGTTCCATCCTAACCTTCTCTAGCTGCTCGTTAGTAGCTGTCCAAGACATCCAAGATTGATAGCATTCATCTGTCTTGCGCTGCAACTTGTCACTCAGCTCTTGTATCGTTTTCTCATACTTGGCTGTTGATTTCATTCGCACTTCTTTTTTCTGCATGCTCCAATTATCATTAAGTAATAAGAAGTTGCAAAACTGTAAAATTAGAGATTACGGAACTCAGGTCCTTGCCCTTAAATTACTGCATGCATAAGATCAGTTGTAACATACCTGAGCTGATGAATACTTTATCTCGGTTGCGCAGTTATTGCATACAAAATATTCACGATTAACGCAAGGGACTGCAACCAATGAGAGAGAATTAAAGATATATCCTTTAAAATCTCAACCTTTATCATGGAGTTTAACAGCAAAGAAATACCTGACTCTCTAGGTGGTGCCCTCCTAACACATATGCCACTGACTACAGGGCTTCCAATTATCCCTTCAAACCGTAACACGAGCAGCCCATCATGCTTAATAGAAACTCTAGCATCAACTAATTGCAAAGGTTTATTGGAGCCAACAATTGAGAAGATATCAAAATCAGATAAAATCTGCATTTAAGATAGCCCTAAGTTATAAACAAAGTAATGAATATTTTAGCATTACAAATAACAAAGCAATAGAAGCTATAATCAGCCAACTTGCCATTTCATCTTGCACAAAAACATTGAACATCCGCATCCCTTTGGGCCCATATATATTTATTAATTCAACAAAATGAAGATCCAGAAAGTAATCTCCAGGGGGAAGACCATCAATGCAGTAGCGAAATTCTCCCAATCTTGCTGATTGATAAATGAATGGATAGTCTCCACCGCTACTGATTAACTCCTCAGTTTGAAATGTATCCCCCCCTTCAAAGAATTTGTCGCCCAGAAAGCTTATACCAAAATCTGGTTCAACTGACTCCTTGGAACCAGCATTAACAAAAAGCACAATTTCCTCTATTTCAAGAAACCAGTGTGATGAAATCAGAACCATGATACACAGTACATATTATACATTCATCAAACTCACAGAAAACAACATGAAAGGAATAAATAAAGGCCAATTTACTAAAATCAAGGCCAATTTAGCTGAGCAACAATGAACAAACTCGTAGACCAAAAATTAACAACAAAAATCAGCAACCTACCTTAACTCGTGAATAACCATTATCTCATAGAATGACATCAATTATATAATTTATTTGGTAAAAAAGCCTGATCTTGATTCTGATAGATCGTAGGTCTAAACATCATGTATAAAAGCCAACCTGAACAATTAGGTTTTTGGACTCCATTCGGGACTAATCTTGAACCAGAATCGCAGACCATTGAATCAGCTAATGACTCTGAAATTTCATCTTCTTCCATAGCCGAAATTTCACTTTCTTGATTCAAGATTTTATCTCCTTCACAGTAAAAATTGCTGGAAGAAACAGATGGATCTGGGATTTGGATTTCTGGGTTTTGCCCTAAGGGGTTGATTTGAACGTTCTCCATGAATTTCTGTGCTCGTGAGTGAGAAAATTTTCAATTTTGCCGAAGAGAAAAGCAAATGGCTTCTTTTCGCAGTGGGAGAGAGTCAGTGTGTGGAATAGGTATTTCCATGTGTTTTGTTGTTTGAATTTGAATCGTGTGACCGTTTAAATATGGGAAACCTAGCCCCTGTTTGGATTCCATTGAGTCCCTTGTTGATGCATTAAGCCAACATGTCTATAATTAATCTAAAATTATAGAAAATCGAGCCCCTGTTTTGGCTCCATTGAGTCCCTTATTGATACATTAAGCTCATTTTTGTTTACAATTAATCTAAAATTCTGTTTGTTACAGTAAGATTCTCCACCACGCATTCACCTAATAAAATATTCAACACACAAACTAATAAAGTTACTTTAAATTTCAATAACACATTTTTCAAAAAATACTATTCAAAATTGCATTTTTCTATCAATAATGGGAGACAAACAATCTCTAAGTTACATGTAAAGACGGGCAGATCCAACACCTGGCCAGCTTCGCGGTCGCCCGTGCTTGATCCGTCGAGATTGGAATTGGGCCGACTCGCCATTACCGTCCGTCGGGAAGAATGAAGAAGATGGTGCCTCGCCAGTCCATTGCAGCCGCCCTATTGGGCCTTTTTTTTATTGTTTGAGCATTTTTTTTAAAAAAGATCAATGAATGGGCCCAATCCACTGGACGGAGATGGATATATTGGGTGCATTCATTAGGCCATTCTAAATTGAATTTGAGAGAAGGAGGTATTGGAGAGTGGACTGTAGAGGAGACGAAAGTTACGACACCCCTGCGGGCTGCGAAGCGGATGATTTGTCAATTATGCCGACTGCCAGTGCGTTTACTGTGACGCCTCCGATCGACGAGACCAGTGGACGATGGTGGTGGACCGACGGTGGACGCGATTCACGACTCGGTGCGGTGAGTGTTCGGTTTCAATTTTTTTCTTTGTCGACTGTCATTTATTTTTATTTATTTATTTATTTTTTTTTTTTGTGAATTTGTGATTTATCATTTATGTATTATGAGAATTGAGAAATGAGAATTTATGTTGTATTGTCCGAGTCTCTGAGAATCTGATTCCTGAGATGAGATATGAGTTATAATTTTGATTTGTGAATTGGGAATTTAGGTTTTTAGAAAATTAAGGATAAGTGAAAAAAATTAAATGGAGAAGATGTTGTGCTCAATCAAACTATTTGTACACTGTTTTTTTAATCAATTTTATTTGAAAAATGAATTGGGGCATTTCGCAGATTATAGACCGATTTTTTCAACCGAAACAAAAGTTCATACCTAGTTCTTTTTTCTCTAGTTATGCATCTAGTCCCGCCGCTGATTCTAATCGAACACAAGAGTCATTAAATATCATAAAGAAGTCTCGGCCTCAATTCAATGTGAATTGGCCCAATCTTGTTGACAAAGATGAGGATTTAGGTATTAGGAGAATGAGGGACGTTGTATGAAGTTTTGAGTTTGGATGAAGAGTGTGGAAGGTTTCTTTTAAAGAAGGAAATGCGGTGATGGAGAGAGTGAGAAGGACAAAGTATACATGATTCATTCAAAGACCATCCCCTTTTTTGAGCTCTTTTAGAATGTCTTTCTTTTGGAGTGGGGAGTTCGTAATTTGAATAATGGCATCTATTACTTGTTCTTGTAATATTTAATGTCAGTTTTGGTGTTAGTTTTTCTACCTAAAATTTTTTATGTTTAGTCTTATTTTCAATGTTATTTAATTAAATAATAATAAAGTTCTTACGATCGTCGATTGTCAATGGTCAATGGTCAACGTCCGTTTTGGCTGAACTTTTATGCTGAATCTGCCACTGCATGCAAACAACTTGCTTCACAATACTTTACATAAACTCAAAAGGAGGGTAACATGTCGGTGAAAGGAAACGGCTTCCACTGCTCATCACATCTAAGGCATCGCTAAGGAAATGGTTTAGACCCCCCTCACATTTAAGGCGTCGCCTTAGCACTACATTGGTGCGCCTTTTAGAACACTGAAATAAATATTTGAATTTTAAAAATAAAAAAAATTGAAAAATACATTTCTAAAATTCCAAAAAAAAAAAATCATCTGAAAAAAAAAAGAATTATAAAAAATTTCTAGAAAAATTAAAATTATAAAAAAATAGTCCAAACTCTACATAAAACTTCTAAAAAAATATATTTAAATGAATCATTAAATTTTTTTCTATATTTTGAACTCAATTTATTATTTAGTATACTTTTATAGAGAGAAAAAAAATTGTAAAATTCACAAACTTTAAAATGTATATATTACTTAATAAAATATTAATATAAAATTGTTCTATTTCTTACTGAATAATCAAATTTAATGGAATAAAATGTCATGAAATAATTTTTCAAATTTTCAAACCAAACATGTTTTCTTGTTTTCTATTTTGAGAAATAAATTTTCAAAATGATAAATCTACCATGGTTTTGTGTTTTGATGATCTCTACCTTATTGGCTGCAATTTTTGTATTTATTATTGCTCTCATTGTTGCTCCTCCAACATTTTTAATAATTTCAAAATAGACTTTCAAAATAGAAAATTCAAAATGAATTCAAAATTGAAAGCTGAAAATTGAAATATAAATCAAATGGGCCCTTACTATTCAGAACTCTGTTTTTCTCAAAATAATGGCATCAAACAATGGCTAAAATGTGTTTTGGTGGAATATATATTTTGAAGTAGTGATTTTTTAAAGAATGTATGATTAAAAACAAAATAAAATTTTGACTTTACGCGTAATATTATTTTATTAAAGAATATATGATTAAAAAGAAACAGAGAAAAATGCATATCGAATAAAATGGAACCGAACATAGGCTGAAATGTAGCAGTTTATTTGGAAAAATGACCATTTTGAGATTCATTATTTAAAAATTATGTTTTTCGAACTCATTTTTAATTACATATTTTTTTCATAAATTAATTTTATAAGTAAAGTCAAAAAAATAATTATATTTCTAACTGTACATTCTCCAAAAAAATTATTATAAAATTTATTTTTCTAAGAAATAGAGCTCAAACAAACCCTATATATTCACATTATTTAAAACTATTTTCTATTAAATAGACTACAATTATTTACCAATATAACATATTAAACCCATGTTGAAAATCATTAAATAAATTTTTTGGGAAAAATAAATTTTGCAATAGTGATTTTTTGAAAAATGTTTAGTTAAAAATTAGGAAAAAATTTTGAATTTTCGTGCAAAATATTTTATGCGAAAATGTATAGTTAAAAATGAGAATGAAAAAAAATAAAATTGTTTTAATAGTTATCAAAGAGTGCCTAACTAAAAAAATAAAATAAATGGGCGACACTCTCAAATACCGATACATTTTCTCTCAATATTTTTATTTATAACTCCATCAATTGAATTTAAAATAAGTAATGAAGATACAAAGAGAGATGAGATAGAAACAAAGGAAATCATCTTGCCAAATAATAATTTTGGTGACAATATAGCCACTCTTGCCAAAAATATTTGCAAATATCTCCAACAATGGAAATAGACCAAAATATCATCTTCTACAAACTTAGAAACTTTTGCGAATAGGGGCAAAAACCCTAAGCAAGCACCCCTACACTCACCTACGCTGTCGACCATCACCATATACAATGGATTGTCTATCGTTCGATCACCAATACCATCAACACCGTTACGTAAACCTCCACTTCCCGAATTTCGTGTCGCTACCCTTTCACCAATGCCACCTTCCATCATCAACACCGCTGTAGCCTCATCCTCCACCTCCTACACAACATCATCTTCCCCCACCGATACCATCATACCACATCCCATCCCACACAACCCTCTCCCTCCATACCTTATCCCACCTAATTCACACTATACCATCTTCATCCTAGTAAATCCCGCTCTATTGAAGAAATATCCCACTTCCTGCCTTCTTACTTAAAAAAATTCTAGCTCTTTCCTTGTCCTTCCTTTCTTGTCGTGGATACCGTATTTCACCCACTCGACATTTGGTTGTCAAGAGAACTTAGATCTCAACTACATATTACCCACTCAACATTTTGTTGTCGAGAAAATTTAAATTTGGACAACCAAATGTCGAGTGGTGGTAGTAAAGAAGAAGAAGTGGGTGGGGTTAGGGTTAAGGTTTCACTGTAAAATAGGCTTCTGTATCAAATTCGAATTAATCTTTGATTTTGGTATCACAATTAAGAAAGGTAGAGGAGTTTCAAAAGATTCTGGAACGGGAGGAAGAAATTCAATGCCAGATTTGATCAAGTACCAAAAGAATATGATAAAGAAGAATATACAGTGATTGGTAGGGGAGAAGGAGAAGAAGTAGGAGGAAAATAAGGAGGAGGAGGAGGAGAAGTAGAATGAGAAGTATACAGATAAAAAGGAGAAGAAGAATACGGAGAAGAATGTGAAGGAAAAGAAGAAGTAAAAGAAGGAAAGGGGGATGAAGAGAGAAGGAGAAGAGTGAGGACAGGAAGACGAAGAGGAGGAGAAGGAGAAGAATGAGAGAAAAGAGGAGGAAAAGAAGAAGAGAAGGATAAAGAGGAGGAGGAGAATGAGTAGAAGGATAAGAATAAGAAAGAGGAGGAGGAGTGCAAGGAGAAGAAGAAAGAGAGGCATGAGAAGACGAAGAAGAAGAAGAGGGGAAGGGAAGGGAAGGAGGAAAAGGAGGGGGAAAAGTAGGAGAAGGAAGCGAAACACTGCCATGGAGGCAAAGTCCATATTGCAGGGTTAAGATCTCTATACTTGAAAGGAAATATAGCTGCGGAGATGAAGTCCCATGTTTCAAGGATGAAGCCCATTCACTTTTGAGAAGCATAGTTGTAAAGGTAAAATTCCATTTTTCAAAGATGAGGCATATTCACTTAAGAAAAGCATAGTTGCATAAGTGAAGCCCCATTTTTTTAGCGATGAGGCCTCTGCAACTAAGTGATACGTTGGATCCAAAGCCATGCATCTGGTGTGAAAAGACTTTGATAGGATGCGTGCCAATGATTTGAAAGTTCATGATTTCAAGAGACAACACCTGAGTGGTTGCTTGGATTCAATGTACGCGTTCGCGTTGCATAGACAATTAACGGTAATGATAACCTATGTCTTGATATATTCCGAAGCCACATGCCTCTACACGTGTGTAAAGTGCACGACTTCATCTTGACCCTCCATTTAATTTCAAAATGGTAACTTTGGGCAACAAGGTTTTGGATTAGCTTGATAGGTGATGTTCCATATCATTCTTAATTTAATCTAATGGCTGGGGTGGCGAGGTAATGCCTATTAAAAGGGAGGATTTCTTCATTTCTCAACTTCTTACTCTTGACGTTTTCAAAACAAAATGTTCATGGCAACTCTGCGAAGTGAATGGAGGGAAGCGAACTACAACTAACAAAATAATAGAATCCCGCGGGAACTAACATATCGACACAACTCCGCAAAATAAAATAAGAGTCAAAAGTCCAAATATTTCCGTCGCTTGATAGAATCCATCTAACCTACTTTGCTAAAAGATTTGTTTTTTCTTAATGTTTCAATGATTGACTTAACCTGAAAATTCATTTTTTCTAATGACATGTTTTCCGAAGTCGACTTAGGAACACAAAAGCTCTTATTTCTAGCGCAAATGAACAAAATAGAATTTAAAATCGAAAGGAGTGTTCTCAACTAAAATTTTAATGGATTTGAAAAGATAATAAATCCTAATTAATTTCATGGATTTGAAGAGTTTTCCACAAATTCCATAATAATCTCATCAAATATGATAAAATTTCAAAAGATTTGGTTATATGTATTTTTTTGAAGTATGAAATCCATCCAAATCTTTTCAAATTTCTTTATTAATGAATTTTTAATAAATTCACTAGTTATTGACGATATTTAAATTTTTAATGATTTCATTAAAATCTTAATTGGGAACATCTAAATTTTAATGGATTTCATTAAAATCTCAATTGATAATACCTAAATTCAAAAGAACTTTTAATATAATGTTCAAAGGTAGGTTCGTTAAATATTATCACTATTATTGATGACTTGATAAAATAATACAATATTTTATTTGTAAGTTTGTTAATCACTGATGTTCGAGAGAATACGTGCTTGATAGATAGTTATACTTGTTTTAATGTTTGAACGTTGAGCAAGAACATAAAGAGAAGCACGATAACAATTTGAGAATTCGAAAATTCCGTCAGCCAAACTGTTGGAATTGAACTTGATATTGTGATCTGGCTGTACTTATTTTTGGAACATAGCAATTTCACTAATATTATATCTTTCGATTAGTATTATAGTAATATTTTTTTAAAATTATAACAATGCTTCAACTTCAAAAACTACAAGAAAAAGATAAAACTATAACTATAATACAAATAACTGTGTTATCAGTGCACCTTAACCTTTAATTCGATGCCTCTTCTAACACAAGTTTGATGTATGAAGTTAATTTTCTAATTTCCATAGCCGAAAAGAATTTCGATTTTAACTTTTTTTTTTCCCATTAATTACAATTTTTTTTGTCGTATTAAACCCTTTTTTTTTAAATACATATTGGAATTTTAAGGGGTATATATTTGATTTAATGGCCAGAAAGAGTTGTTAAGATGTACATTGGATGAACAAAAAATAATAACTGTGGCTATCTGCCCTTTGTTGGATGTAAAATTGTACTTTTGTCCAGTAAAAATATCATTATTCATGAGGAACAGGAATTTCTTCAAATTAGTAATAGTTTTTTACAGGATGGATATTAATGATTGTTAAGATGTGAAGATTAATTATTGTCATTGTGCGCAGTTCATACATGGATCGACCTTCACATTAAGGTCGTTGTAGGTATTGGAACTAGGGCAGGAGCCCCCCCTCTAGAGGGTACGAGGAGAGCGTTAGTTAAAAAAATTGTGCACTTTTTTCTTGTAATTTTTTTAAAAATTATAGTGAAGTACTACAGTAACAAACGAAAATATTGTCGTGCATTGAGATGCACATTTACAAATCATGCGTGTTATTTCATTTTCTTACTGCAATTTTATTGATCTTGGTGGTATAGAACAAATTTGCATGTTTGTAATTATCGGAGAGATCGAATTTATTTTCAACTATAGGACTAAAGTATTTTGTACGAGGGTTTGCAACTTGTCTATCAAAAAATTTAAAGTATGCTCCTTAACCCCATAAATGAAGAAGATCTTCTATCTATAAAAATGGAAAACAACTCGTAATATAAAAAATGAAGAAAAACAAAATTAGAAATGCGACAAATAGCATAAAAAACATAGAGTCAGATAGTCATCCTCCATCGCACAAGATCACATGCCGTCGTATCATCTGCCTACGACCGCCATTGGCCGCAACGAGTGCTCTCCTTGACGTTGTGAATCCAATGGTGGCACCCACTCGCTGCCTAACACTTGCAAATAGATGAATAATTCGATAGAAAATCTAATTAATTTTCCTATCTATATAGAACTCGATTTCAACAAAGTTTTACACAAGATCCGTTGATTTCCTTCAATTTTCAAGCTCTATAACATCACTTTAGGCTGTGATACTAGTTTGTAAGAATTTACACGCACTTTCAAGATTCAGCTATGAGTTTGAACTCCAAATGAACAATAATTTATACAAAAGTGCAACTCGACATCAAGGATGTAAAAGTATGATTAGTGCTCTTTTATTGATATCATTTGTTACAACGGTATTCCTCCGCCATAAGTGATGACATATTAATAAAATCTTGGAGGTTTCGCCCTACTTCCACTTTAAAAAAAAAAAAAAAACACTATGATTAGGGCTCAGTTTTCCCTATATTGTACACACTAATTATGATTTTTTTTTTCTTTTCTTTGGGGTTAATTTCACTAACAGTCATTGAACTATGTAATTAGTGTCATTCTGAACACTGAATCTTTTATATTTATTTCAGAAGCATCATTAACTTTTACAAAAATGATATATTCAAACCACCTATTCTCTTTGGCATCCATATTTTAACTGAAAATTTTGTGCATCAGTGTACCAGCTCATAGGATTCAATTAAAAATCCTAATGTTTGATGTCTTGGCACACGGACATGTAAAATTCGTATTTAAACAATGAATGCAAAACTATATTGGTGGTCAACATAAAATATTTTGTAAAGTTTAATTAGAATCTGAAACAACTCAAAATTTAATAGCCATCGATAAAATTAACTATTTTAAATTATTTTTTGGTATCTAGTAGGTTGGGTTTGTCCTAGTATGGCCGGCCACCCTAGACCAAAGCCACCAAGGCAATGGTCCAGGGCCTCACATTTCAAGGGGGCCTCCAAAAACATAAAGGGCGGTATATTTTCTTCAAAAAGTAGTGATGAAAGAGGCGAAGAATCTCTGATGCCTAGTGAACTGCCCTCTTACAAAATCTTGTTGAAATGCGGAAACGAAATTATTCAAAAATTTAAAAAAATTCTTTAATTCAATAAACAAGATCATCTAGATATTCACGAGCGCGCGTATATGTGTATATCAAGAATTAGGAATTCAAATTTTTACCTAAATTCGATGATCAATTCTAGAACTGGATCTAAATCATGGACTTCTAGCCTTTTGGATCATGAGTTTCCAATCTTTTAATTGCAAGAACTTGATATTTCAAACCTCCAAGTCTTCTATTGTATTCTCCAAAGTCAAGACTACACCGGTGGGTGAATATCTTCTTTTCATCAAATGGAAAAACTAATTCTTGGATTGGATAATTCTTTGAAGTCTATGAAATTATGTATTGTGATTGTTGTAGCATTTTTATGTCCATCTAATCTCTATTTATAGAAATAAAAGATGTTCCAATCCATGTAAAATAATAATTCCAATATCAAATAGGAATCTTAATTAAAATCCAAGTATGCGTTTTAATTAATGTTCAAATCCAATTAGTTTACATTTAATTAAATGTGTAGTACTAGAAATTCATCTACAATTATAATTAAGTTTACAACTTTTATAGTAATTACAAATAAGAACAAAAATATTATAATTATTGTAATTATGTTCAGTTACTTTATAGAGCTGCCACAGGGATTTAATAGGACATATATTTTTCAAGCTCCGATAATTAGATCATGTCTAGTCGACCCTAGACCACTCAATCTAATTATTAGTTTTTGATTTTTCTACTAGAGACAAAAGATTGAACTCTCGAAATATATAAGATTACATAAACCAATAAATCTGTAATACTTTTATTTGACGTATTGTATATGTGTTTTATTTCGTTCAAGATTCGATAATTAGGTATGAGCATAAAAGACTATTTTGCCTCTCTAATTATTCTCATTAACTTAAGCACTATTTTCTTCGACGGTCATGTGAACAAATCATAGATGTCGAAATTTAGTCGTCGCTATACACCGATGTCAGATTTTAACCGTTCAACAAAAAAATACTTAAGTAGTTACGCTGCCCATTTTTTAGGGCGATGATTCCCAACACAAATTCATGTTCTCTACGTCGCTCATTCTTAAGTCCCCAACTCATTGAGATATTTGAACAATCAAATTGATCTCACCTATTGATGAATCAACGAACTATTGAAATCGCGAAAAGATATACATAACTATGTCAAGGGATTTATATGAAATATACAGCTGTCAAGTGAAATTTAATTCTCCGCACGATCATGCTATAGAATTAAACTTGACACGTGGTTCGTTCAATACACTCCAAGCATACTAGTATCACCTTTAATTATTTCAATGATAAGGACAAATCACAAACACAAATAGTGAATCGAACAACACTACAACCTTCTGATGCAAAGTGTCAAGCCTTATACATAAGTAGTGAACAAATTATTTATGATCAAAATATAAGTTGTGTCATACTGTACTTCTCAACGCAAATACCAAATTTATATTATTACAAGTGATCATGGGCACTTTAATTCGCATACTCAATAATTATATAAATACAATAAATGAAAAAAAAAATTTATTTAATATAAGAATATTGTTATTTTTACATCAGGAAAACTATATTATATGGGTATACAATCCAACAAATCTCCCACTTGCGCTAGAGTATATGTGACATGTCTTTTAACCACATGCCTTGTAGATGTCCATTAAAAACCTTAGTCGACAGGCTTTTGGTAAATGGATCCGAGAGGTTATCCCCCGTAGCAATTTTTCTCATAATCACATCTCATCTACTCACTATATCTATCAAGAGATGATATTTCCATTCGATATGTTTACCCATCTGATGAATCCTTGGTTCTTTAGCATTTGCCACTGCCCCACTGTAATCATAGTACAATTTTAAGGGATGGAGATGCAGGCACCAACTCTATGTCTTTTCGAAATTTTTTAAGCCACACCGTTTCTTTAGAGGCTTCACAAGCTACCACATATTCAACCTCTATGGTGGAATCAGCAAAACATGATTGTTTGAAACTTCTCCAAATAATGGCCCCACCACCAAGTGTAAATAGTGATCCTAATGTTGACTTGCAAGAGTCCTTATTAGCCTGGAAGTCTGAATCTATATAATCTACATAAACAAGACTTGGTGATAGGTAAACTAGTATATAATTTCTTGTCCTTCGAAGATACTTAAGGATATCCTTTACAGCCACCCAATGTTCCGATCTAGGATTAATTGATATTGACTCACCATACCAACATCATAACAAATTTTAGGTGTTGTGCACAGGATAGTATACACGAGACTACCAATTATCGATGAATAAGGCATCATACTCGCGCGCTCCATCTCTTCAAGATTCTTAGGGGACTGATCCTTAAAGAGTTGGATTCTATGTCTAAAGGGCAGATTACCCTTCTTGGAATCTTATATGACAAATCTGACAAGTATTTTGTCAATATCTGTATATTCTTTCGATCTCTTAAAATCTGAATGCCTAGAACATAATTAGCTTCACCTAATTCTTTCATATGAAACTATTAGGCCAACCATACTTTTGTAGACGATAACGCTCCCACATCGTTTCCCATGGGTAGAATTACAATTTTGTCCTGTATCTTCTTATAGACACATGGTTCGTCAAAGTTCTAATCAAAATCATATGTCTTAATCACTTCGTCGAATCTTTTGTTCCAAGATCTTGATGTCTGCTTCAACCCATAAATGGACCGTTGAAACTTGCAGACTTTGCTTTCATGGCCACGTTCTACGAATGCATCTAGTTGTATCATATAAATACATTTCTCAAGATGGCTATTCAAAAATGCCGTCTTGATATCCATTTGCCACACCTCATAATCAAAATGAGCTGCAATGTATAAGAGAATCCGGATAGACTTAAGCATAGCCACAGGCGAGAAGGTCTCCTTATAGTCGACGCCTTCTCGTTAGGTAAAACTTTTAGCCATTAGTCTTGTTTTGAAAGTTTTCACTTTCTCGTATGTTCTTCTCTTTCTCTTATAGACCCACTTATACCCGATGGATTTTATCCCTTCTGGTGCATCTACATGTTCTCAGATTGATTGGAATACATAGATTCCATTTCGGTATTCATAGCTTGTTGCCATAATCTGTATCCACATCATTCATAGCCTCTTTATATAAAGTCGGATCATCAACTTCTTTTATGGAGATCGTCTGATTTGACTCTCCGACTAATTAGTATCTATAAGGTGGTCTGATGACCCTCTGACTTCATCTAAGGGGCGGTGGATCCCAAACTGTGACATCATTTGGAATTGTAACGTTTGTATCATTGTTGGTACTACCATTAGGTGATGTCATTACCTCCGCAATACCTTTAATGTTTACTTGATCTATGGGATTAGATGATGACTCATCTCTCCGACTCAAAGCACATTGTTTAGGTATTTCTGACACTAAAGATTGTCTGTCACTAGGCTGCGTTTCAGGAATTTATGAGATGGAATTACTCCCACTCATTTCTTCCAACACCACCTTACTCTTGGATTGACTTTCATTAATATACTTATCCTCCAAGAAGGTTGCATTTGTGCTAACAAAGACCTTTTTATCTAGAGGACTATAAAAATAATATCTCCTGGTACATTTAGGGTATCCCACAAATAGGCATATCTCTTATCTAGACTCTAACTTTTCTGTCTTTCCTTTCATCACATAAGCCGGACATCCCCAAATTCGAATGTGATGTAAGTTGGACTTGCGCCCATTCCACAATTTCAGGGAAGTTTTGGGAATCGATTTAGAAGGAACTAAGTGAAGAACATATGCTGCTATTTCTAGTGAATATCCCCAAAATGAGATAGGTAAAGTTGCGAAACTCATCATTAACCTAACCATGTCTAACAACGTCATATTTCTTCTTTCTGAAAAGCCATTCTGTTGGGCGTACTTGGCACAATCAGTTGGGAAATATTACAATTTTCTATCAAGTAGTCCCTGAATTCTCTCAAAAGATATTCGCTACCTCGATCTGATTGAAGTGTCTTATTACTCTTACCCAAATGTTTCTCGACCTCAATTTGATACTCTTTGAATTTTTCAATACCATCTAACTTTCGAGCCATTGGTATATTTATCTGAATCTTAAGTAGTCATCTATAAAAGTGATAAAATACTCATAGCGCCTTCTCGCAAGTATATTCAGGGGTCCACACACATTAGAATGAAATAGTTCTAATACTTCTTTAGCTCTGTCCTTTTGTTGGAAATGATACGTTGGTCATTTTACGCTTCCAAACAAGAATCACAAATTGACCATGGTTTGATCTTAAGTGTGTTAAGTGGATCATCTCTAGCCAATCTTTGTATCCTATTCAGATTAATATGTCCAAGTCTAAGATGCCATAGATATGTATCGCTAGTATGGTAAGACATTTGTTTATGGTTTGCAAAAGTAACATTTATTTCATTTGTGGCACAATTTAAAATATAAAGACTATTAGTTAAATATACTGCACAAATAAGAGCTTTATTTTTTGAAATATAAAGCACATTATGCGCAGAATTTACAGAATAATTTTGTCCTATTAAACAAGAAACATAAATCAAATTCCACTTCATTCTCGGGACATAATAACAGGCTTTAAGAATTAAACGCCTACCACAATTGAAATAAAAGTAAACTACTTCTACTGCTCTTGCTGAAACTATAGCTCATATGTTGACGGTAATTTTAAACTGGCCCTCATTGAGTCTTCTGCTATTCTGAAGCACCTATATAGACATGACTCAGAATTAAAAACTCACCAGTATCCGGCTTTTTAGCTAGTGCATCAAGGTAGTCTTTCTTCCAGTGTCCTTTGTGACCAAGTAGAAACATTTTCCTTTCGGCGTTCCATCTTATTTGGGTTTTTTTTGGTACCTAGCTTCTTGTTATCTCTTCCTCTTCTTTTCAACTCTTCCTTTTGGCTTGGAACTAAAGGAGCTAGCAATTGCTACATGAGAATAGCCACCCTTACCCTTAAGACCACTTTCCACATTTTGTAACTCATTAGTTAACTCAGTCAATGACATATCCGTCTTGTGCAAGTGATAGTTCACAGTAAATTGTGAAAACACATCAGATAAAAAATTCTATACCATATCAACTTGTATTTCCTGATCAATAGTTGCACCTAGATTCTCCGCTATGTTGAAGTGTGCTATCATAGTCAACATATGATCCTTCACAAGCATTCTGGGTTTCACGCGAATATTCTACAAGGTACGAACGGCCTCAAAACGAGCCCTCCTACTTTGATGTCCAAACATGTCATTTAGGCTTTCTAGTATGTCATAAGAGGTCTCATGGCTTTCAAGCTTTTATTGTAACACGTTTGATATTGATGCAAAATGTAACACAACGAGCTATCTTGTCAGCCACAATCCACTTATCATACATAACTCTCTCTTGGTTTTGCCCGTTGTCTCTATAGGTTCTTCGGGACATTCCTCCTCGAATACAAAATCAAGTTTTTCGGTAATAAGCACGAACATAAAATTACGTTTCCAATCCACATAATTATCCCCCAACAAGTTCGTTTTGTTTCAGAATAATGGAAAAACCGTTGAGAGACATTTTACTGAAAATAACCATTTATTGCTTATTAAAATTGAGCAGTGAATACTAATTAACATATGATGTATGAATGCATATGTAGATCCATATAACTACAATAATATGATGATAACTCGATCATAGAAATGGTCACTGTGTCCACTGATCAAGCTGAGACCCTCTCACTAGACAAATTATGAGCCCGTTTGGTAGATATTAAAAGTCAATTAAAATTGAAGATACATCGGATCACACTAGTCTAATAAAAGTCAATAATAACGGCTAATTTTTCAATTTTAATCCGATTTTAATCTCTACCAAACGTGCTCATATTTGACAACAAATGTTTGTATTAACTCTAAAATATTTGGCCAACAAAATTATAAATAAGAGCCTCCATAGGAGGTTCGTAGATAATTTCGATTTGAATGTATAACATTTGTCTTAATCTCTAAATACTTGAAAATAATTTCGCCATCTATAGGATAATCACAAATTATATTCTATTTAAACGATTTTATCATAAAGAAATCCAATCAAGCAATTCGAATAATCCAGCCCTCCTATAGGGAGTCCGTTGCAATACCGGTTGATGTAAACATGTTACTTTGCTTATGGATTGATTAAACGAGACTATAGATTTTTATTTAAATAAACACCATCTACCATCCAATATTTTAAAAGTAATGGATTTTAATTTTGAATAATTACCAACTGTTTACATTAATCATATTAACATACAGTTCAATTATTACGATTTTTCTGTCCAGAAAAATTTAATCTAAATTAAATTAATCAAGAAAAAATCAGTGTTCAATTATATGCATCCTATTCATAGTATCACGAGCGATATCACAAATAAATCTATACATCATGATATCTAGAAACATAATTTTTCAAACAACAATTTAAAGCACACATGAACAATAAATTAACAATTATTTGTCGCTCTTAAATGACTCAAGAATTAAATTAAAAATCTAGTTGGATCCAAGCCTAATATTTAATCTAAATCTTTAGCCCAAAAATCTCAAAGGATCCAACAGTAGCAATCTAAAGAGCAATAGGACTCCTCCACTGTACCTATAAAAAATAATTTTGAATTTGACTTATCCAGATCCGATCTGATTCGCAAATACGAACCCGAATTAAAAGTCAACCTAAATCATGTCGCAAAAAAAATTGCACGCAAACCAAAATTTGTCTGCTTGCAAACAAATTACTGTTTGTCACATGGAGAGAACTCTGTCTGCCGCAGCAGCAGACAGAGTTCTGTCTCTGCGCAGATAGAATCATATGCTGCACAAACAGATAGATTTAAATTTTTCTGCGCAATTCCTTTTTTTTTTTTTTTTTTAATTTTGTAATCTTCTCCGTTATGTCTTCTAAGTCTTCAATCTTCAATCAATTTACAAGATCCAAACAATTACAAGAATTATGTAATTCCTATGTCCCGTAAGTTCACAATTTTGAATCTAATTGAAAAAATTAAATCAAGATGATGGAGTCATAATCCACCTATCTTCTTACAGTTTCGAAATAACAAATTACATCAAGAATTGACTACAAATAATTGGATCACAATTTAAAATAATTCAATAATTCAATCATCACATAATAAAATATTCCTAGATATCGCTCGACTAGAACATGCAATCNATTTGGCCAACAAAATTATAAATAAGAGCCTCCATAGGAGGTTCGTAGATAATTTCGATTTGAATGTATAACATTTGTCTTAATCTCTAAATACTTGAAAATAATTTCGCCATCTATAGGATAATCACAAATTATATTCTATTTAAACGATTTTATCATAAAGAAATCCAATCAAGCAATTCGAATAATCCAGCCCTCCTATAGGGAGTCCGTTGCAATACCGGTTGATGTAAACATGTTACTTTGCTTATGGATTGATTAAACGAGACTATAGATTTTTATTTAAATAAACACCATCTACCATCCAATATTTTAAAAGTAATGGATTTTAATTTTGAATAATTACCAACTGTTTACATTAATCATATTAACATACAGTTCAATTATTACGATTTTTCTGTCCAGAAAAATTTAATCTAAATTAAATTAATCAAGAAAAAATCAGTGTTCAATTATATGCATCATATTCATAGTATCACGAGCGATATCACAAATAAATCTATACATCATGATATCTAGAAACATAATTTTTCAAACAATAATTTAAAGTACACATGAACATTAAATTAACAATTATTTGTCGCTCTTAAATGACTCAAGAATAAAATTAAAAATCTAGTTGGATCCAAGCCTAATATTTAATCTAAATCTTTAACCCAAAAATCTCAAAGGATCCAACAGTAGTAATCTAAAGAGCAATATGACTCCTCCACTGTACCTATAAAAAAATAATTTTGAATTTGACTTATCCAGATCCGATCTGATTCGCAAATACGAACCTGAATCAAAAGTCAACCTAAATCGCGTCGCAAAAACAATTGCACGCAAACCAAAATTTGTCTGCTTGCAAACAAATTACTGTTTGTCACATGGAGAGAACTCTGTCTGTCGCAGCAGACAGAGTTCTGTCTCTGCGCAGATAGAATCCTCTGCTGCACAAACAGATAGATTTAAATTTTTCTGCGCAATTTGATTTTTTTTTTTTATTTTGTAATCTTCTCCGTTATGTCTTCTAAGTCTTCAATCTTCAATCAATTTACAAGATCCAAACAATTACAAGAATTACATAATTCATATGTCCCGTAAGTTCACAATTTTGAATCTAATTGAAAAAATTAAATCAAGATGATGGAGTCATAATCCACCTATCTTCTTACAGTTTCTAAATAACAAATTACATCAAGAATTGACTACAAATAATTGGATCACAATTTAAAATAATTCAATAATTCAATCATCACATAATAAAATATTCCTAGATATCGCTCGACTAGAACATGCAATCAAGATTCAGAAATAACAAACACGTGAGCGATCTAGATCGATCTGATACCAATTGTTGGAATGTGGAAGCGGAATTATCCAGACATTTAAAAAAATTAATTCATAAACAATATCATCTAGATATTCACGTGTATGTTATATAAAAAATTAGGGATTCAAATTTTTATCTAAATTCAATTATCAATTTTAGAACTAGATCTGAATCACGAATTTTCAGCTTTTTGGATCACGAGCTTCTAGTCTTTTAATTATAAGAATTTGATGCTTCAAACATTTAAATCTTCTATGATATTCTCCAAAATCAAAATTACACCGATTGATTTTAATTAAATCAAGAAAATAATTTTTGGATTGGACAATAAGAAAATATTATTTTTCTCACACACACACACACACACACACACACACACACACACACACACACACACCGATGAACAAAGTGATGGTGGCTTTTGATATGATCTAGGAGTTGAGCCCGACGAGGACAAGCCTGGGACGAGACCCGTTGATTATTGAAGGAGATTCGATGACACGTTTGAGGGCAAAGCAGGTGAAAGATTCGATNGTAGGAGTCTTAATTAAAATCCAAGTAACAGTTTTAATTAAAATTCAAATCCAATTAGTTTAAATTTAATTACATGTGTAGTCTTAAACCTTCAATTACAATTATAATTAAGTTTACAACTTTTATAGTAATTACAAGTAAGTACAAAACTTTATTGTGATTAGAAATAAGTCTAAAACTATTATAATTATCGTAATTAAGTTCAATTACTTTATAAAGCTATCACGAGGACCTAATCAAACATATTTTTTCCAAGCTCTAATAATTATATCATGTCTAGTCGACCCCATACCATACCATCCAATATAATTATTAATTTTTGTTTTTCCTACTAAAGGCAAAAAGACCGATCTCTCGGAATATATAAGATCACAGAAGCCAATAAATTTTTAATACTTCCTTTGACCGTAGTATCTACATTTTATCCACATCCAAGATTCGATAATTAAGTACGATCATAAAAGACCGTTTGCCTTTCTAATTATTATTACTAATTTAAGCACCATTTTCTTCAACGGTATTGTGAACAAACACAAATATTGAAATTTAGCCGCGCTAAACACTGAACTTAGATTTAACAGTTCAACAGAAAATATTTAAATAGCCACTCTACTCATTTTTTAGGGCGTCGATTCCCGACAAGAATTCATGTTCTTTACTTTGCTTATTCTCAAGTTCCCAACTCATCGAAATATTTGACCAATTAAATTGATCTCACCTATTGATGAATTAAAAAATCATTAAAATCACGAAAAAAAATATGCATAACTTTGTTAAGTGATTTAGATGAAACACACCGTGGTCAAATGGAATTTAATACATTTCAAGTGTACTAGTGACACCGTTAGCTATTTCTATGATAAAGAAAAATAAAAAAATCCAAATAGTGAATCGGACAACACTACAACCTTTCAGTATAAGGTGTCAACCCTTTTAAATAGGTAGTGAATAAACTATTTATGATCAAAATATAAGTTGTGTCACACTGTACTTCTCAACACAAATACCCAACTTATATTATCACAAGTAATCATATACACTTCACTTCGCATGCTCATTAATTAAATAATTATAATAATGAAAAAAAAAACAATTTCATTTAATATAAGAATATTATTATTTTTATATAAGCAAAATTATATTATATGGACACACAACCCAACAAATCTTACCATCTGGAGCCAACTGAATTCATCAGAATTCAGATTACAAATTAATGAAAATTGAAATGAATATAGAAAGTAAAACACATGGAGCGTGCATTCATGAAGAATGAAAGTTTGTAACCATTTTTAGTAAGTTACCCAAATTTTTATTAATGATATTTTTTCGCGTGGAAATCGTTAATAATTAAAAAAAGGTTTAAACGATTGTATAAGGAACAAACGTCTCGAAGCAAAGTCCCAACGAGGAGTGTTTTATTTATAAAGATTATAATTCGCAAGAAGCAAAACGCTTTCAAGGAGCATAAGCACCCAAAGTAATTTGAAAGTTATAGTAAGAACTAAAAAAAATGAAATTACATAATTTTCTATTTGAAAGTGATTGATCCCGGATCCTTTTCTTCTATGTTTTTTTTTCTCTTTTATACTCCTTTGACCATTTTCCTTGTAAAACCGTTTGAAAACTGATTGTCGTCCTATAACTACCCACTTTCTTCATAATGGCTAACGTGTCAAGGAATCACCGTTTTTTAATTGATGCCATTACTCTCCTCTTTTAACTGCTTGCAACTGGAATTCTTGGATTGTAGAATGTGATAAAATTGTTCATTAACTGCTTCAATAATTATAGCTTTAAATAAGAACAAGACATTATATTCGCTCAGATCTTGGACATCTCGAAAGATCGGGCGAGAGTAGGACCGTCGTTTTGAGCGACAATAAGACACTTCATTCGCTCAGACCCTGGGCGTCCTGCCGGCTTGGGCGATAATGGACCTCCGCTATATTTTACATGGTCTCATTTGAGCCAATCCCTCGAATTTTCTAATTGGACTTCATTTCTTAGACCATTTAATTGAGCTTCATTTTTGTATGTCAATAGATATACGATTGGAACAGTCTTGAATCTTGACTTAAGCAGTTACACAAAAATAACAAAGGGATAGAAGCATGATCACATTAGTATAGAAAAAAAGTTTGTAATTTGAAACCTGAGAACAACATTATGTTTAAAAGTCGCGTAAAAATTAGTTACCTACAACGTCAAAATTCTCGGATCGACCCTAGCCCTAGGATATTTGATTATATTATATGTCCTCGTGGGGTTTTCATGCATATATAATAAGAAAATGCATGTACCATGTATCGTTCAAATGTGTCTCTCAATACACCACACATCATTAAACATGCTGCGTGCACCACGCTTCACATTAAAATATGGAACATTATTGCAACTTGTTGATTGCCTTATCTCACGTCTTCCTATTCCTGGATTTTTCGAGGAATTCATGTTTTGAGTGAATTGAGAAAGTGAGCAGCGAGCAAATTTGAATCAATGTCCCTATTTTAATTTAAGTTCAAGTCAATAATTAATTTTAATCATACAAGATTCACAATTTTTCAATTACTCATTTCATCAATTTTTATTAAAATATACTAAAAATATAATTTTAATCCCCACCAAACAGGGACTAAAATACTTGTATTACGAGCCCGTTTGATAATGATTTAGAAAAATTAAAAGTTACTTTTTGAGACTAGAAAATTGCTCTTAAACATGTTTGAATAATTTTATAGAGATAATTTGTTTGCTAGAAGTGTTTTTTAGAGAAAATGTAACTTTCTTAGGAAGTTAGTTACAAAAAACAGGGATAAAAGTCATGTCAAATGGATCTTATATAAAATAATAAAAATCAATTGGGACTAAATGATTTGATCAGAAAAATCGAGAATTAAACCAAATCAGTCCTACTAAATGGCAATCAATGTAATTATAAAAATTACTTGAAGAATGTAAATATAAAAATTAAGACAGCTTGTTTGATGTGGTACAATGGTTAATATTGTTTGTATCCACGTTGAAATTTAACACTGACATGTAAATTTTTAGATTCATATTTCCAATCGAGTGTCCTTTAGTATAAGGGTTAAAAATTTAAGTGACTACTACGATTAAAAATTACTCCAATGAATATTTTGAATTTTTTAACAAACTCCAACTACAATTGCTGATATTAAACCTGCAAACAAAGCTAAGAGGAAGGTTAATTTTAATTGTTTGCATTTTCGTGCTCATCTTAACTCTTTATTTAGCTTACGCACTTCGAAAGGGAAATTTTCTTGATATTCAAACAATGTAAAGGAAAGGAAAAAAGGTTTATCAATTCCAACCTTTATTTTTAAATTTTGAATTGATGCCACGAGGTTCTTGAATGAGGGAGTTTTGGTCAAGTTTAAAATAATATTTTATTTGTCCTCACCCCTTTGGCGAAAAGGCGGTCACTTTATTTACGAAGGTGTGACTGTATATGCATCATGTCATATATTATTGTTTCTCAAGCAAACATTCAACATATCATAAGCCGTGTTGTATATTAAAGAGTGTAAAAATAAGGGAGAATTGTAATCATGGTACTAAATATTTCATTTTGTTGTAAACTTGTCCCAATTTTTTTTTTTTTTTTCCGTACCATCCATGGTACCAACATTTCAAAAATCTGCACATGAAATCCAAATGAATGGAAATTGTTAATTCATCTATTAGTCGATCAAAAGTCAAAAATAAGAACAAAATTTGACTAATCTTTAAAGGGGTAGAAGGGATTTATATTTTTCATATAAGAGAATTAAGATAATTAAATAAAAAATCAGAATAAAAGAAATAAAAGAAAAAGAATTTATAATCTTCCCACCCCAAATCCAAAATCACCACCAAGCATCACCACTACGAAAACCATCGACAAACCGCAGGCACCACCACTCCGTCCACTTTCGATAACAGGTAACAACCATGGAATTGTTGTTAGACAATACAATCACAGATACCGGAGAAATGCCGAAATTATTAGGCAATACAAAGGCAAATCTTTTGTGATTGATGAATATCAGAATATGGTATCCAAAGGTTTGTCAAATAGGTCTGAAGGGGCAATTCCTTCAAACTCATTAAATCGTATATCTAAACAGATTAACTTGGGCAAACTTAGCACAACATAAAGGAATTTGCCAGCAAATCTGTTATTGGTCAAGTCCAAATCAAAGAGTATCTTCAAGTTTTTGAATTCTTGGGCACAGTACTGCAAAATCTATTGGTATTAGGGGGTCAACGAGCCTAATAGAGTCGGCCTTTGAGCCGAAACTTGAAACTCGAGTAAACTTGGCCCGAGTAAAATGGTTCGAACTTTTGCTCGATTAAAAAAATTAGGTTCGATCCGAGCTTTTGGCTCGGGCCTTATCGAGCTGAGCCAATTCACGAATTCCTTTTTTCTAAGCAAGATTGTCTGATTGTTTTTTCAAATTTTTTTTTTTTTAAAGCTGGCAGTAGCTAGCTACCTGTGTAATGCAACCACACACTGCCTTGATAGCGGGTATCTACAGGCTACATAGTTTATTTATTTTAAAATAAAAGCTGCAGCTTGCAAGGTTTTTTTTTTTTTTTTTTTTT